>CAUYQG010039645.1:0-35811 GCA_963574415.1 Tarsius wallacei | reverse complement strand
TACACGCCCTTCACGTGAACACAAAGCCAGGTGTGTGAGCGGTGTCCCCCACCCACCAGATATTCTTTCAGTATGAGGAAGAAAATCCCATAACAGAGGTTAACCTTAATCCATGGCTGCCTATAAACCCTTTTCATCCTAAGCTAATTTATACTAATACCAAGTTAACCGATAACCTAAAAATCCTGTAACAAACGCTAACCTTAATCCGTGACTGACCTATCCTATAAACCTTTTTCTTCCTATGCTTATACTAATACAAAGTTAAATGATTCTATAGAAACTTAAATACTTATTCTACAAGCTAAAGTGGCCCATCCCAGAATGTTTGGAATGTGGCCCAGTCCAAAGTTCACAGTGTGCTACCTGCAAGTAACCTAGCTGCATGCTTTCAACAAAATGGTTTACATTTCTAAAACTATATTCTACAACTTACACCTTACTTAACTTCAATAAATCCTAAAGTCACGACCCAGAAGCCTGTGACCAATATTAAGGCTCTTAGATGTGACCCAAGTTTGAATTGTAAGTTGTGTGAAAGTCAAAACCACAGTTTGTGGAAGAATGGGAACAATGAGCTTCTAAAGTTAGCTTGTGTTTGTCCAGTCTCAGAGTTATTATGTTTGAGCTTACAGGAGCTTATTCTGGCTATAGTGCTAAGTAGAAAGGGGGAGGAAATGGGGTCAAAAGTTCCCGAACGCATCCTAGTGGTCTCGGGGTCAATGGCCCTCCCTGATCCCTAACACTCAGTGGGCCTCCGTGGCTGGCTCCCAACAGGAGTCAGTTACTTATATACTGAATTAGACAAAAAGCAGTAGGTTGTGGCATGTGCTAAGGCACTAAGGCAAAGGGGCTCATTAATTGGATAGAGAAGTGATTAGGGCAATAGGGGTAATGTTAACAAGGTTTATTTGTAAAGATTTCTCTCACCTTTAACCTCCTATCCTTGATGGTAAGAATGTTACTTTCCAAAAAAAAAAGAATGTTACTTTCCTTTTAGTATAAGAAGTACATCTTTCACTTGGGAATTTTATCCACTGCTTTTAAAAAACAGAATAAAGTTCAGAGTGATCTTTCACCTGCTGTTTTTTTAAACTGCCTTTAATTCAAAATAGTCAATATGCCAGAGAAGTGTATTTTGGGGTGGTGTATTTTTAACCCCTTATTTTTTCTCCTACAAAAAAGGATAGTGGGTTTGGTCAAGCAAAAGTGAGTTTGCTGGCAGGGATGGAGGATGAGTGGATTTATTTTTCAGTAATGAGGGAGAGCTTAATAAGAGAAAGGCAGACTTTGGTGGCCATGGGAAATTCCATGTTTTAGCTTTAGGTCTGTTTCTCATCTGAATGAAAGGCATCACTCCCCATTCTTGGGGGACAGAGTAGCATGTCTGAGTCTTCCGAAAGTAGCTAAGCCTTACTTCCATTTCTTCTTTCCAGATATAAAAGAAGACACCAATAAATGCTGCCGTATTTCCTGAAGGATCCCATGCAGTTATGTGATACATTCTTATCTATCTAGCCCTTAAAGTGTATCCCAAACCCACCATCCTGTGAGTTTCACTCCATTACTTGGAATCAGTGGAATGGAGACTGTTGAGGGAAGGGCCAGGCCTCAGTAACTGCCAGATATTGCAGACACAGGAAGAGGCAGTGGAGAGCCAGTTTGGAGACTTTCTGGCCTGGAGCCTGCCAGGTGGAAGCATACCAGGAAATGAAGAGGCATCAGGAAAGGAAGGAGAAGGCTGAAAGTAAGTTGAAGGGGGATAGGGTGAGCTTGGGAATCCAGGTGAATGGGATCAGTGCTGCATTGCCCCACAGGCAACTGGCAAGTGATTAGGGGACCAGCAAATAATGCTTGAAAGAATACTCTATTTGCAATTTCACACACACACACACACACACACACACACATACGCATGCGCGCAAATCAAAGTAGCCATTATTAAGATCTCAGGACTTGCTTAGACATTCTTATCATTATTTTTGTTAGTATTTGTTTTTATTTAGAATTATACACTGAAGCACATCATAACCTGGAACCTCTCAGGTACTGGTTGGAGGCCCTGGTTGGAGTTAGTACTTCTGGATGGAGTTAAAGGCTCCCAGGTCGACTGGGAATTAGAAGAAAGATGGTGTGCTTCTTCCTTAGCTTTTGCATGCCTCTGTTTTTAATCTTTCTGCCCCTTGTTCCACAGTTTAGATGCCAGGAAACATCTCATCACCACCTGCTCCTGCTTAGGTTTGAGGTAATCCCCAGCCCAGGATTAACTGGATGAGCCAAAATGCCCAGAGTATGATCCATAGTCAGATGTGTTATCCATTGCACCAGTGTCCCCTCGCTGCACCCAGAGTATGGAGAGAAGGGACCTGGGCATAGCCAGCCCCAATGCCAGTAGCCCCAGTCACTGCATGGAAGCTGCCCTGCCCTGAGATTAATCCCCATTGATGTTTTTTCCCTGATCTCCTCCACTGTGTTGAATTCTGTTCTATTTTGAAGCTTTGCTCTGACACCCTGCTCTCAGGGCCCATGGAGTCTCAGAGAGTTTTTGGCAGCAGCATTTGGCATTGACTGGTAAACATATTATTCAAGTTTCGAGAAAGCAAAGAGGGATATTATAAGAAAGCTGTGCTGGACCCGATGGAATCATTGGACTCTAACAAATCAGGTTGGAGTCAAGGAAGTTGGCACTTGAAGCAAGAAGCAGAGAAAGACCCACAAGGTAGGGACAGGTGATCCTCGTTATGGACTTTGAATGGCCTTGAAATAATATGCAGCATGTTAGATATTGATCATTCTGCTCCTTGCAAATTAATGAGACTGTATAGCCAAACCACAAACTCAAATACTGATTTCTCACTTCCAGGCATTTGCCTCTCGTGGTTCCTTCCATCTATGCAGTTTGCAACCTCACACCTTCTCTGTCTGCTTTTCAAGATCTCTTTCAAATGCTACAACTTCTTTGAAACTCCACTATCCTCCCAGCCCAGAGAGGCCTCTCTCTGCCTCCTCTGATGCCCCACAGCCTGTGATACTATCATTGTACATTTATTGGACATGGCTCCAAGGTGCTAGAGAATACTAAAGTGAACTACGAGGGGGGGACCCAAAAAAATCTGGAATTATCTTTTTGTGGGCAGACCCCTTGTAGTACTCAGAGCTTGTTTTTCCAGATCAAATGGTCAACCAGTTTTTGTCTGAAAGTTTTGAGGAGGTTGCATCACAATTTGTAGAAGAAGCATCCTGAGTTGTGGCAAACAGGTGAGTGGTTCTTTCACCATGACAACACACCTTCCCATACCACACTGCATGCTCAGCAGTTTTTGACCAAAAACAGCATGACCCCTATACTTGACCCTCCCTATTCACCTGATTTCACCCTGAGCAACTTTTTTTGTTTCCCCAGATGAAAACCATCCTCAAAGGGAAGCATTTTGCTGATGTGGAAGAGGTGAAACAAAAAACAGAAGAAGCACGAAAAGGCATCAAAATTGATGAGTTTAAAAACTGTTTTTGAGCAGTGGAAAAAGTATCTCGATATATATATTACATCAAATTACACCTTTGAAGGTGACAAGTTTAAACATGTAAGAATAAATACACAATTTTTATAAGTACATTTTGCTGTTTTGGGGGGTTTTCCCCTCAGAGGCACATACAGTCCCTGCCCTCAGGGTCTGACATTCCAGGGGGTGGGGTCTAATTCTAGGGGGTGGGGTCTAATCTCTGATGGTGGCCACTGCTTTGAAAAGCCTTAAACAGGCTGGAGCATGTGACTTCTTTAGGAATGGCCAGGGGAGGCCTCTCTAAGAAGGGTACCATTGGTCTGAGCCCCTAAAGGTGAGGAAGAACCAGCCACAAAACAAGCCAGAGGAAGGAAAGCATCCAGAGAAACCAACAGAGGCAAAGGCCCTGGGGTTGGAATGATCTTGATGTGTTCCTCAAATGAAAATAAGGCCAATGTGGTTGGCAGTAGGTGCCAGATCTCTCAGAGTTTTGTAAGTCAAAGGTTGTTAACAGATTGGCATGGACTGATTTGGATTTTAGATGGAGAATGGATTTGAGGGGAGCAAGAATGGAAGCAGGGGGACCAAATAGGAGACAATTGGAATAATTCAGGTGGACCAAGGCAGGGGCAGTGGAAATGAAGAAGAGGCAACAAACTATAGATATATTCTTTAGAAAGAACTAACTTATTGAGAGGTGCTTGAGTGCCAGGGACAGAGGGGTGCTATTTACTTGTTCTCTGTCTCTTGTTGCCTGATATAGCATTGATTCAAGGACATCTTGTAAATCCCATCCCCAACTGGAGTTAACCCAGGGGCAGGCCTCGTGCAGTATTCCTCTCTGTGTATCAGGCAGTCACCATATTTGTTTCCAGGTCCCTGAGTTACCTATTCTATAATAGGTCCTGCTCCCTCAAATCCTGCCTGGCTACCAAGGGGAAAGTACAGATAATACCATTCAACCTTATCCCTTCCTTCCAGATCACAGGGCTTGGATTTTACTCAATGGCTTTGCAAAAAGCAGAAGCAATAATCCAACCACGTGTCTTCTTAATAAGAGAAGCATTTTACTTTTCATGGTTACCAAAAGGACAGAGAAGAAGGATTCCAAGGCAGGGATGGGCTGGGTGTGCCAGAGACTCTGCTCTGTTCCTCTTTGAACCTTCAGAGGCCCAAATACAGGAAGTTTATTGGCAAATATTGAGACAAAGGAAAGAACAGGAAAGAAAATGTTAGTAGGAAGTTGACCGGGCTACTTGCAGCTGCTTCAGGTGATATGAAGCTGACCTGGTTATACTTTAAAGGAAATGACCCAAAGAAGGGCCTCGGGGGTCTCAAAGGAGGCTTCTCAGTCCAGCCTGTGTCCAGAAGCAGCCCTAGAGAAGGCCACCCTGCTGACCACCGCTGAGCCTTTGGCATGAGTCCCACACTCCAAGGAAGAGAGACAGATGCCCCATGATGGACGTAGATCAGAGCCCCCAGTGTGTGTGTCACTAATCCCTTGAACAAGGATAACTTTGGGAGCAAATTATACAGCAGCTTTAGTTTTCATCTCCCTCTGTGTCTTCAAACTAATTCTGAGGGCCAGTTCTTCCTCTGCCTCTGGAAAAACTCAAGGCAAGACCCATAATTTTTCTAGTTGCTCTCAATCAACCAGCTCCTGATATGTACTGGGACTTCTTGCCTCAGGACCTTGACACAAACTATTTCAATTTTTCTCACATTTCACCTTAAGCTAACATTGCTCATTTTATAATTTTCAGCTTAAATGCTGCTTTATCAGAGAGGCATTCTTTGAGCTGCCAATATATTCTTTTTCATTGTGTTGCTTATTACAGTGTATACATATATATTTACTTATGTGATTATTTCATGTTTGCCTCCAGGAGAAAAGGGACATAATCTTTTTGGCTCCCCATGTGGTATTCTTAGTATTGAGTAGAATGACTGGCACATGGTAGACACTCAGTAAATTTGTATTAAATAGATGAATGGATGGATGGATGGATGGATGGATGGATGGATGAATGGATAGACAGATGGGCGGATGGGAGGAAGGAAGGAAGAATATTCTAACAGGAAGCACCCACTGATTTTTCCTTTTGCCTCAAGTTTCTATATGACTCATCATGGCACTGTTATTGATCTTATCTTTATTTAAATATTTTATATTTTGTTCTCTGTTAATTTTTTAGCAGTAATTTCGATTTTTAAAAGCATTTCATTAAAATATTACTTATTTTGATTACTGAGCTTTTTAGTGTCCTTTTAAGTTTTGTACTCAAGACTAGGGCCTCACTTACCACACCCTGGTCCCAACCTGCCCATGGTAAGGACTTAATAAACAGTAACTATTGTTAAAATCATTACTAATCGTATCAAGAAGAGCAAGATATAACAGAACAATCCTAGGCTTAAGAATCAGGCAAACTGGGGTTCCAACCATTAACTTTGGAATGGAGGGAAGATTAAGTACTTCCCAGGAAGGTACGGACTTCTGAATACCTGTCAGGTGTGCAGATGCAGAAAGAAGCAGGCACCTTTTCACCTGGGCAAAGCTTGCAGGGAGGGGGGCAGCCAGTCCCAGTGGGTAGAGAAGGGCCAGGTCTGGGGGAGAGAAGAAAAGGGAGGGCGCTTCCTGAAAGGGTCACATGAATCACTGAGGAAGATACTGGCTCAGGTATGTCTGGGATCCTGGAGAATAGGGAGCAGTCCCTCAGAAAGGAGACTTGCCCTAAGCCAAAAGTTTCCAGGACTCTGTAAGGAAGGTAGGAGCCTGCAAGAAAGTTCAACTCCTAATCCTCAGACTCTTGCTCCTCAGCTTCATCATCCAAAGGGTACAACACATCAGTGTCAGATCCATGACTACATATTAGCTGAGTGCAGAATGAAAGCCTAAGGCTCTGTGTTAAAATAGATAGATAGATAGATAGACAGACAGACAGACAGACAGACAGACAGACAGATAGATAGATAGATAGATAGATAGATAGATAAAGATATATGAAGAATTTCAAAAGAATGATGACAGCAGAGCATGCATTCAAGAGCAGAACCATTTGTGACTGCACAGGTCACATTCCCAAGGCACTAACCCTAATCTGGAGCTCAAAGCACAGTAACCATACTGCTCAGGTAACCAGAACTGGGGTGTCCTGGCTCAGCATGCAGGGAGAGCAGAAGTCCGGGCTCCTACCCCTCTTCTCACCCCTGCCATGTCCTGGAACTCCCCTGTCCTGAATTTAACCCAGGCATATATTCTCTCAGTTGTCACTCATCATGCTGAATTCTGGTGTCTTTTGAAGCTTTTTTTCTGACTCCTAGCCTTCTGAGGGCCCAAGGAAGCCATGGGACTCCAGGCTGCAAAGTAGATTTGGTAGAAGAGCCTGGAGGAAGCACAGAGAGCTGGTCCTTGAAAACTATGCAGGACATGTCAGGACCTTGAGTGGCTTCCTTGGGACCCTGATAGTCAGGATCTCAGAACTGAAGGATAGAGTCAGAGCCCTGAGCAGGAAGCAAGAAAGAGTCCAGGAGTGAGGAATGGAAGATCCTTTACTTTGAGTCTCATGTGACAGAAAACTCCCTCAAAATGTTCGAGAGAAAACTAATAAGAATTTATTGGCTTATATATTCAGAGTGGATGGCAAGGGTGCAGCTCAACGAAAACTGGCCCCAGAACAAGCAATTCCCCCCAGGATTCTGGTATCACTTCATTTGCTCTTCTGCAGATCAACAAAGACATGGTTGTTCTCACAGAAACTTCGCTTCCTGAGGGAACTGCTGCTCTTCTCTTCATGTAATCTGAAAATCCTGGGGAAGAACCCCAGTTGTCTGACGGGTGAGGTGGGTCCACACCATGGAAAAGGAACAGGTGCAATGATTAGCAAGAGCCCCATAGGGCCTAATAGCCACATGGGCAAGGCAGTTCCCTCAGAGAAGGGGGCATCTTTCCAGAAGAAAGAAGGGTGCTAAAAAAAATAAACACATGCCATGCCCCCTACTTTACTTTATTTTATTTTATTTTTTATTTATTTATTTTTTTTTGAGTTGGAGTCTCACTCTGTCGCCCAGACTGGAGTGCAGTGGCTGCTCCCAGCCACCGCAGCCTCGACCTGCTGGGCTCCGGCAATCCTTCCACCTCAGCCTTCCGAGTAGCCGGAATTACAGGCATGTGCTACCACGCCCAGCTGATTTTTTGATTTATTGTAGAGATGAGGTCTCACCAAGTTGCCCAGGCGGGTCTCAAACCTGTGGGCTCAGGCAATCCACTCACCTCAGCCTGCCAAAGCGCGGAATTACAGGCTGAGCCACCGAGCCCGGCTTTCTACTTTACTTTAAAAAGACTCTTGATCACAGGAATTGTCTTAAAGTATTCAAACCATGCTAAATATTCATTGCATTCCTGAGCATGTATCCTCGAAAAATGAAGACTTATGACCACACACAAAAAAACACATGAATGTTAGTGCAGCTTTATTTGTAATAGTCAAAAACAGGAAACACCCAGATGTCCTTCAGTGACTAAATGATTCAGCTGTGATATATCCAGACCATGGAACACTACTTAGCAATAAAAAGAATGAATTATTGATGCAACAACCTGAATGAGTCTCCAGAGAATTAGACTGAATGAAAAAAGCCAATCCCAAAGGCAACATACTATATGACTCCATTTATATAACATTCTTGAAATGGCAAAATTATAGAAATGGAGAACAGATTAGTGGTTGCCAGGAATTGAGGGAGGGGTGGGGTAAGAGGGAGGTGGGTGTGACTATACAAGGGTTACTTGAGGGATCCTTGTGGTGAAGGAAGTCCTCCTGACTGTATCAATGTCAATATCCTTTACTATATTGTACTCTAGATTTGCAAATGTTACCATTGGGAGGAGCTAGTGTTAAAGTAAAATAAAATGTAGACTTGAATTTCTAGATTTAAAATGTTTTATCTGAGAAGAATGAATTGCAATTTGGGACAGACACACTGACTGGGTAGTCTTCAGTATGTCCAAAGAACAAAAAGAATGTTAGAGATTTTACAAGAGAGAGAGAAAGAGAGAGAAATGTTACGTATTGTTTTGCAAGAAAGCTCTTTGGCATTAGTAAAGTCTTGATTGGCAAGCTCTGATTGGTGAATGATGGTGATGGGAAAACTAGTCTTACAGACACAGCAAGTTGTTTCAGTAGCTATTCGATAAAACTGGAATTATTGCGCCCATTTTGCAAACAATCTACCCGAAAGGAATAGGTTAAATATTTAAACCAAGACCTAATTTCAAATAACCAATCTGAGTGAGGAGAAATGTTTGGTGAAAACCTGGGGCCTCTTTATTTGACTTGGTACCACCAAAGATAAACAGAGTAGGGGACATCCAGGAATAGTCAGAAGATAGTTAAAGGACCTCCTCCCCTTTGCAGTCCCAGAGCAGTTTCCATTGCATGGCATGGCACAGACTTTAGCCATGGGCCTCTTTAAAAGAATATTGTTTTGATTTGCTTTGATTCTCTAAGGAGGGCCTGGACCCAGTCTTACAGACATCAGGAGAAACAAGAAGATGAGTTAGTAGGCTCTGTTATTCCCCTTATCTCATGCAATAGGCCATTTACAATCGTGCACAAGAAAGAGGTACAGGTGATTGCTTCCAATCACAGACATTTATGGTAAGGACATATGGGAGACGGTGTGGCTCGGGGACTCTTCTCACCAGCCCACAGTTTCTTTGGGCCATGAAGAGGCCTGCTCCCAACATCTACAGGACCCAGGACAAGAATCTAAAAGGAGGCTCCCACGTCAGGTGTGCTCATATTTTAAACTTATAAATGAAACTAACAAACAAATTTGAGTGCAAAATGAAATGCTCAATATGCAGTGTACACAGCAGTCCCCTCTTATCCACAGGGAATATGTGCCAAGACCTTGGGTCTGCAACTATGGATAGTACTGAACGCTGTACTAGCACCCATCTCTTTTTTCCCTCTTCACGATTTCATGGATAGAAGATTTGTTCTTACCATCTATCTTAGCCACCTCAACATATAGTTTTTTTTCTTTCCTCATTAAGTCAAGAACTTTTACTTTTTCACTTAAAGGAAGCAGTTTCCAGCTTCTCTTTGGCATCAACAAATTGACAGCCCCACTACTCTTGCACTTTGGGGTTATCATTAAGAAAAATAAGAATTACTTGAACACAAGTACTGCTATATCACAACAGTCAATCTGATAACCAAGATGGCTACTAAAGGATTATCAGGTGGGTAGCATATACAGTGTGGATATGCTGTAAAAAGGAATAATGATTCGGGTTCTGGGAGATCAGAGCAGGATGGTATGAGATTTCATCATGCTACTCAGAATGGCGTGCAATTTAAAATGTGATTTGCTTATTTCTGGAATTTTCCATTGAATGTTTTTACGGTCGTGACTGACAGTGGAAAACTGAAATCATGGAAATGTTTTGGGGGCCATGGTTAACAATGAAACACTGAAATCGTGGAAAACGAAACCATGGCTAAGGGGGAATGGCAGTATTGCATTTGTGCTATCCGAGAGGAAGGAGTTTGGCAAGTTAATTGACTTATCTTCCCAAGCTTCTAAATACTTCTGCTGCTCAACTCCTCCCTGAAGCTCAGAAAAGTGTCTCTCCCCAATGTCGGGAGTGGCACTTCCCAGGAACCTTCACAGCATTTGGACTCAGGTGTGTTTCATTTGAAGAACATAGGGCAGTGGGGGTGAGGGGGTGGAGAAGCATTTTTCAAAAACTTAAGGCATGAAGAGTGTTCATCCAAAGAGTGAATGTTTACAGTGATGAGCCCTGCTGGGCCATCACTGATTCCACATCCCAAGAGATACAGGGGCTTTTGTGCTCCCTGATAAATGTGTTTTGTGTGTGTTTGTGATATGATGAGTTCTCTAAAATAGGGGGCCCAGGACAGGGTCACCTCTTACCTGGGTCTTAAAATAGTACCAGTCCTGGTGCTTTGAGAATTGGGATGCATCAAGCAATTGACACCTGTTATCTACCACCAGGAGCAGCAGTTCCAGGATGTCAATCCACTGCACGGTCTGCAGGTGTCAGGGTCATCAAGAAAGACAGAACTTACACAGGCACTGGGTGGACCAGCACATTACTCACATAGATAAGAGGGCAGAGTCGGCTTCAGTAGTGCTCTGATAGAGGGCAATAGTTTATATGTACCACTCTTGTGCTGTAGGCGAAGGACCCCATTCCCTCCTCACCTGTAATGAATATAGCAGTGGGCTTGGCCAAGTGCCATATGACACATATGCTTAAACAGAACCAAGGAGCATACTCAGAGAACGATATTCCCATGGAAGGCTATGAACGCAGCACAGGCTGTGAGGCTTCTTTATCTCTTGGTGAAGAAGTATTCCAGATCCTAGGCCACTCTTTTTTTAATTGACATATAATAATTGTAACTATTTATGGGGTACACAGTGATATCTTGACACATATAAAGTATAGTGACCACATCAGGGTAATTAGCATATCCATCATTTCAAACGTCGTTTCTTTGTGTTGCAAACATTCAATATCCTCCTTCTAGCTATTTGGAACTATGCGTTATCATTAACTATAGTTATCCAAAAGTGGTATCTAACACTATAACTTACTCCTCCTATCTAGCTGTAATTTTATATTCTTTAACAAGGTCACCCTCACGTGGCTATCCAAAGACTGCATACACGTGGCTGTCTTTCCCAATGGGATGTGCAGCTAGCCTGAGAGAGAGCTAAAGCACTCCCTCCCCTGTGTTTGGGACAACAATCTGAGCTTGTGGGACCTTCTTTGTTCACCAGGCATGTCTACTTCACAACTAAAAAAATTGTATTGAGCCATTTAATGTAGATAACACCTAGTGGGAAGAGATCAGTTAAATCAGTTCAGAGACAGCTGACTTGACTCATGCTCCGACCCTCCCTACACAGGTGACGGACTTTGTACAATCCTGCTCCATCAGTGAGACCAGGCATCTGGGATAGTTTCACTTGGAAACCCAAGGAGGAGCAAGCCCTACACAGGGGAGAGTTACAATGCTGGGCCTCTTTCCTCTGAAGGGAGTTGTGCTTGGGGCAGACATTCTAAGTCTTCATGACCAGTCAGGGACAGACACATAATGCATGGGCCAATGAGAAAGGAGTGGGAGGTGAAATTGAAAGTAACAGCAGAACATTTCCATTGATAAAGTGCAGGACTGAGAAAGAAGGTGGGCTACCCCAATGAGGGGAGATTTATGCTCAAATATGCTGCCCCCTGCCCTACACTCCCCCTGTGATATTATAGTGTAGCTCAGCTTGTGCTAAACATACTGTGCAACCATACATCATGGGATGTGGTAAGAGCTGTGTTTATAGGCATAGATGACAAGATATTTAATGTTTCTCTAAAGGAAGACGTTGTAGGGTGTGCTAGGCAATATTGTAAAATAATTACAGTAAAAGCCTCATGAGACAGTTGTGAAATGATGCTGACAAGGTCCATAGCACAGTTTCTGGAATATGTAAAGCGCTAAACAAGCATTGACTGTTGTTATTATGATTCACCTCCTGAGGCCACTGAGGCTGGAGCAGTCCTGCAGAGTAGCATAACCCACTCCCTTGGTTATGCCAAGCTAAGTAAAAAATAGAGCTGATCTGATTCTTAAATCAGATCAAGGATTCTTGGCAGAGGGGCACATGAGAGTAATAAAAGACTCAGGAAGCACATGAAAACCACTCACAGAATGTTTTTTACCATATATTGGAGAGGTCAAGAAATGGCAATATGTGGTGAAATCAACAAACTGATTGGTGAATATTGTGAAATTTGTTCCTTCTTTGTTTTCACTGAGCAAATGTGCATTTATTACCATGTTGGACACCTCTGTATACCACTTCCATGCTATCAGCCCTTCTCTTCCTCCAGCCACCACCATGCACCCAGCTGTGCACAGGCTTTGCCCAGTTTCGTGGAGGTGTAATCTGACAGCACCTTATGGTGGCCATCATGCATAGCCCTCTTTTCCTGCATAGGGGATTGTCTGATGCTGAGATATAAGAAGCCTACGGGAACGCGCTCAATACTCAGACATGTGCAACCTGGTAGTATTGGAAAAATTCTTCCTACCACACCTGAATTCATGTTCATGAGGTGAATTTTGGAAAGCTCTAAGGATGAGGGCTGGTTGCCAGGGGAACAAACCATTAGAGTACTGGGACTTTCAGCCCCACCAATTGTCAATGATTTACTCAATCATGCTTATATAATGAAGCCTCCATAAAAAACCAAAAGGATGGGGTTCAGAGAGTTTCCAGGCTGGTGAACCTGTGGAGATACTGAGAGGTGCACCTGGAGAGAGGATGGAACCTCTGTGCGTCTCCCTCATCCCTTGCCCTCTGTATCGCTTTGATCTGGCTGTTTCTGAGTTGTATCCTTTATAATAAACTGGTAATCTAGTAACTAAACTGCTTTCCTGAGTTCTGTGAGCCGTTCTGTGAGTTCTGTGAGCAAATTACCAAACCTGGGGAGGGGGTCATGAGACCCTCTGATTTGTAGCTGAGTCCCAATGGAAGTTGTAGGCAACCTGGGAACCCACTATTTGTGATTGGCATCTGAAGTGGAAGCAGTCTGGTAAGACTGAGCCCTTAACCTGTGGGGTCTGTGCTAACTCCAGGTAAATAGTGTCAGAAGTGAGGTATTGAGAACAGTAGTAGAGTAGAGAAGAAACAGGAGATTTCCTTTCAAGAAACAGTAAGATTCTGGCTATATTTTTGGAAGTAGAGCCAAAAGTACTTACTAATGAACTAGACATGGGGTATGAGACAAACAGAGGAGTCAAGGGTATCTTGTAAGGAATCACATGTGTAAGGAATCACATGACCAGGTTTAAATGAGTGTTCTCTCTGGTGTTCCCCATGTCTATAGGTTATTTGGGCACCTGAAGGTGGTTAACTCCTAGGGAAAAGAAACTCCTCCAACATAGAGAAAGAATAAATCTCCCAGTGAGAAGCTTTATGGTTCAATCTAACAATTAGCCTCTTCCCTCATGGTCAATTAAATTCGAGAGGCAGAGAGCTAGGAGAAGAAGGGAGTTTTATTTTGAAACCAAAAAATTAGGGAACAGGCTTGTGTACCCACCAAGAGCCTTTGGTTTAGGCAAAGTTCTCATCCAGTATTTATAACAAAATATACAATTTCTTATCTTTTTCAACTAGTTATTAAAAATGGCTACATGCCTTGTGACCATTACTCAGTTTTTTCTCAATTAGTGTTTAGACCCCAGTTACTGACACAACCTGGTGCTCAGAGTACATCAATCTTACTATTCTTCAAGTTAACAATTTTTTCCTGAACAATTTAGGACTGCTTGCTTTCCGATGATTACAGTCTTTTATTCTGAGAATTTGGGTTCATAAGGCTTAAACATTATATAAAAATTTAATATAATACAAAGACATGAATCAAATAATTCTGGCCATGAAAAGGGAAGTTGTCATCTAAAGCAGTTGTCATCTAATGACTAAGGGAATAGATATATTCCTGGGTTTTATGGAGTTTCAGCAAAGACCATTTCTTATCTGGGTCCAGCAGAGGCTCCTCCAAGGACATGCAGTTTCTTGTGTCTCCTGCTTATCAGGGGGCTCAGTGCAGATGGTTGTGTTCCCTTCAGGACCAGCAACGATTGCTAGATCTAAGGGCAGTGGGGGGGGGGGGGGGGAGAAATATGTTCTTTAAAATGCAAGTGATTTCTACATTTAGCCCAATTCAGCTACAAAGAAAGTTTCTTAATACAAGTTTTAAGTCTTTTTTTAAAATTACTGTTCTAATATAAACAAAATGACCTCTTGTCAGTCTGTAATAGAAGGATCCTTCTGAAAATATTTACTCTCTTTGTACCCATTTACACAATTCAGGAAGTCTATAGGGCAATCTAAGTCATCTTTACCCTATATTTCTTGTTGCATTCTCAACCATGTTCCCCTTTTCAGAGATAACCAAAAAATAGCATTCTCATCTCTGCCCTGGGACTTCCTGATTCTCTTCTTATAAATACAAGGGCGGGGTTGTGGTCCTGGCGAGTCAGGAGGAAGTGAGCCCAGGAGTCCTCAGGCCAACTCTGACTGTCCACCGGGAGGATGAAAATCTCCACAGGTGTCCTCTCCTTCCTCATCCTTGCTGCTGCCCTTGGATCCCAGGCCCGGGTCATACATGGTAAGTCCAGTGAGTCTTCTCACAGGTAGCCTAGTCCATGATAACTCATGACCTGAGAAGATACAGAGGGACACCATTGTCCTCCTGTGACTACCCTCCATCCCAGACATGGTTATGGCACTTATTTAAAAGCAGCAGCAGGGTATAGACCTGGTTTTGTCTGCAGTCTTCTTCCCTGGGAGAAAATACACAGAGATGACTAGTCCCATTTGGGACCAATAGTTTCCCTTTTCATGGCCAGAATTATTTGATACTTTCCCTTAACTAATATAGGACCATTAAATACTAAAGCAAAAGAACTGTAGTAAAATTGTGAATTTGTAGAAAGAAGCATGTAAGTAAGTCTATGATGTTAGAACTATTATATACCATCTAGTATAATCTATAAAATCATTTTGGAGAGGAAATGGAACCAGTCAGGCAAGTGTCTCAAACAAGGTCACCAAACTATCCTATTTTTTTATTTAGCAAATACATATCTAGTACTTCCTATGTTCAGGGCAGGCACTGCTGTAAGTGTCTTATAGATATTATTAACATGTTAATTTCCCCTAACAACCTCATGGGATAAGTATTAAGTTAAACAATGTGATTTTGCCACTTTTGTAAGGAAAAAAATCAGTCTACATAGTTTTCTATATTATGATTATTATTCTCATTTTACAAGTGAGAAAACTGAGGCATAAAAATCTTAGATAACTTGCTTAATATCACATAGCTAGTAAGTGGTAGAGTTAGGATATGGGCTAGTTAGGAAGTAGTTATGGAAAGAGAAGGCCATTTAAGACCTTTTTTCATTTTGCAAGCTCCACCCAAACCATTTGAGCATATTAAGGTATACCTACATGTCGCATTAAATATAATTCTCATGTAACTATATAAGAAATAAGTTGAAAACAATGGAAAGCAATCGTTGGGCTAAGCTGACACCTGAATCCTTATTGCTAGAGTCTTTATGTTTCAATATGAAAAGTAAATACAGATTTTAATGCTGTCTTTATTTTGCAATTGTCAATTGTGGAAATAAACTTTAAGAGATGTTTTTAAGCAAGAAAGATGGAAAGTTAAAAAAAGTTTAAAATGTCATTCTATTTGTCAAATTAGCATAATGCACGTTCACAATCTCTTATCCAAACTCTTTGGTGCTAGATGAATTTTGGAATGAAGGATTTTAGGGGTTTTAAAAAGTTAATATGATGTGACCCAGTAATTTCATTTCTGGTATATACCCCAAAAAATTCAAAGCAGGTACATGAAGAGACTTTTGTACACTCATGTTCATAGCAGCATTATTCATAATAGCCAAAAGATGAAGGCATGTCAAGTGCCCATCAACAGATGAGTGAATAAACAAAATGAGTTTATTCATACAATAGAAAATTATTTGCCTTGCCAGGCATGGTGACTCAAGCCTGTAATCCCAGCACTTTAGGTGCTGGGTGGGAGGATTGCTTGAGCCTAGGCGGTGGAGACCAGTCTAGACAACATAGCAAGACCTTCTCTCTACAAAAAAAAATTTTTTAATTGGCCAGGTGTAGTCCAAGATACTCAGGAGGATGAGGTAGTAAGATTGCTTGAGCTGAGGTGTACAAGGCTGCAGTGAGCCATGATCATTCCACTGGCCCTCCAGCCTCACAACAGAGTGAGACTCCAAGTCAAAGACAGAGAGAGAGAGAGAGAGAGAGAGAGAGAGAGAGAGAAAATGAATTATTTAGTCTTGGAAAGGAAGAAAATTCTGATACATGCTACAACATAGATAAACACTGAGGACATCATGTTAAGTGAAATAAGCCAGTCACAAAAGGACAAATACTATGTGATTCCACTCACATGAGGTACTTAGAGTAGTCTAATTCATAGAGGCAGAAAGTAGAATGGTGATTGCTAGGGCCTGGGGGGAGTGAGAATGAGAAGTTAATGTTTAATAGCTAGAGAGGGTGAGTATATATGCTGCTACTAAACTGTATACTTAAAATTGTTTAAATAGCAAATTTTATGTTTATATATATTTTTTACCAAAAATTTTTAAAAGATAGTACATACCTGGATGGTACTTATACCTGGTGAGGTCTGGGAAGAATACTTTAATCAAACACAACATGTCTGCAGCAAACATATGGATTATTTATACTAAGTGGGATAAATAAAGATTGTAAATAGCTTCACTTGAGATGACACTGTTCTGCGTCCTGAGCCCTGTGGATTCCAGCAATGTGTAGAAATAATTGTGAACTATGTCACATTACATAGACATTTGAGTACCTTAACCATGTTAGATTTGCAGTTTGCTTTTAGTATTTCAGAATCAAGAGAACATTTTCACATCTAAACATTTCCAAAAGTTTGCTGAAAATTTCAGGGTCTTAATGGAAAAAAAAATGGGCCAGGAGGTAAGCCTTGAACCTTGACAGGTGGCAATGGCCTCTGAGCCTCTCTGCCTCGGAATGCGGATGAGGAATGAGATGGGTTGGTGGGTGGGTGGATACACTGAGACAATGCTGCCTCCTAGTGATCTCTGTCCCCACCCTGTTTCTTCCAGATAAAGAGGCAACAGAACTCATGATACAAAGTCTTCAACATCAGCCTCCAAAAATTAATCAAGGTAAATGATCAGATCTGATGTATACCTGAAAGTAGCTGGCAGGTACAGGTCTGCACCATGGCTTCCATCTACCCCGTTTACAGGATGGTAGGAGAACAAGAAGGTCCTGAGGGCAGTGAACACGCCCAAGGAAGATGAGGACGGGCCATGGGGACCTCCTCCACAGATGCCTTCTCTATTCCCCCTGGTTTTCCCAAGAGGCTGCTCGCTTGGGACAGAGGGTGCTCTCTGATGCCTGAAGATGTCTGCAGATGACTTCCTCTTCTGGGGAAATGCCCCTGGCCCTGCTGTGGCCCACCCTTTGAGCTGGGTTGGGCCTAGTGTCTAGGGAGGGTCTGAAAATATTGTCTGAGGAGAAGAAAACATTTCTTCCAAGTCTTAAGCCTTCTCACTCTCCATAGTACTCTTGAGGAAAAAGACTCGGCCCTTCAATGACCCTTTCTCTTGTTGCAGGCTTTCACCGTCCTGCCGACTGCTGCTTCTCCTATACCCCACGAAGCATCCGGTGTTCTTTCATGAGAGGCTATTTTGAAACAAGCAGTGGCTGCTCCCAGCCAGCTGTTATGTAAGTGCCAAGTTCATCGACCACATGTTGGGGAGACGGAGCCTGCAGGATCTTGCAGGGAGGACTTGATGGATGGGGGTCTAGAAACGTCCCACCCCCGGTTTCGTGCCAGGCAAGGGGCAGCTTGTGTGCTTACTAGGATCCTGCACAGGGCATCAGGGATGAGACACTCCCAGCAGACAGAAGGGTAGGGAAGGAAGGCCTGAGCAGGCACCAGGCTGCCCAAGGACACTCCCATGAGTCACTAGGGAGTCTCACAGGCTGAGGTAGGGTTACAAGGGGACACTGAGCCTGAGCTGCCATCAGCAGAGAATGGAAACAACAGGCTGTGTTGTGTGGGGAATCTGAGGGATGGGGAGGATGGGGCTCCCCATCTCCATGTGCTGAACACATGTCAGCTTGTAATCTTTCTCCCCCTTGTTCCTCAGCTTTCTCACCAAGAAGGGGCAACGTGTCTGTGCCAACCCCAGTAATGTGGGAGTTCAGGAATGCATGAAGAATCTGGAGCTGGACCCAGTGACCAAGAACCTGGGAGTGACTAAAGTTGCTAAGGAGACTAAACACAAGTTGCCAGCCAATCCACCTCCAGCTCTCTTGCCCCAAGTGCCTTCTGGGAGTCTCTCGTCCTGAACTATTATTTTCTTAAATATTATTTTGTTCAGATTTTAAAGCAATGCATCCAATAAAGAGTATCTAACTTACTTTACTTAAATTTTAAGAGGAAAAAGAAACTGAAGGAATTACTGAGCTTTGGGTAAGTGATGTCTTTCAAATAAAAGACACCGTAATATTACTTTTTTAAAAGCTAAGAACATGAACAATTCACATTTAAATCGAATTTGTGTCAATGATGTATCTAACTCATTAGTGAGGGAACTCAAAATAATTCAAAGATCATATGAGAAACAGATATATATAGTCAATTGGAGATAACATTCTGAAGTAAGTTTGTTAAATTATTGCACACATTCAAATATTGTGTATAGGGCAATAATGAAACTGTAATCTTAAGGGTAATCTTTTCTAATAAACAGAAATCATTTATGTCTGTGCTAGACTAAAATTTACAAGTTAATATGTAAAGTCACAACATCTGGGGTCTGATCAATAGTAAACAGAACATCAATCAGAAGTACATTCCCCTACAGATTTAAGGAATTCTGGGGTGTTGGACCACATTCCCATGTGATATTGAAAAGTATGCAGTCATCCTCTCCCTCACTTCTAAGTTTTAGATGTTTTTCTTAATAAATATAAGTTTCCAAGTGACTTCTTCCCTAAAGTTAAAGGACATTAAGAAAAACATTTAAAGATAGAGTTAACATCAATTTTATATACAACTGGTACATCTTGGACAACTGATTCATAAAATTCAAAAGACACCACAAAGTTTTAAACAACACAACATTTTGACAGAAAAAAATTTATTTCCAATAAAATATTTTTTGCTTGAAAATTTTTTTTTGTTTTTTTTTTGAGTTGGAGTTTTATTCTGTCACCTAGACTGGAGTACAGTGGCCACTGCCAGCCACTGCAGCCTCAACCTGCTGGGCTCCGGCAATCCTTCCACCTCAGCCTTCCAAGTAGCTGGAACTACCAGGTGCGCACTACCACACCCGGCTAATTTTTTATTTATTGTAGAGATGAGGTCTCACCAAGTTGCCCAGGCGGGTCTCGAACCCACAGGCTCAGGCAATTCACTCACCTCAGCCTCCCAAAGTGCTGGGATTACAGGCTGAGCCACCAAGCCTGGCCCGAAAAAATTTTTTTAAGTTTAACAAAATCTTTTGTTCCATGTTTTTGCTATTGTGAATAGGGCCCCGTCGTTAAGATAAAAAATATATTTTTTTGTTTGAAAAAAGGCAATATGCTTTCTATTAGGGTAATTTGCCTAAGAAACCAATAGAAGAAAACTGATCAGTAACCACATAACTTGTATGACACTAAATCATTACTGTGTTAGAAAAAAGTCCCGAAATAATGATAAAAACTGAGAATTATTTTAACCCCAAAAAGATTAAATACAAATTCATATCACGTCTCATCCTCTCCTATCCATACCTCAGCTCTGAAGGTTGACTACAGTTTAGAAGTATCTTTTATCATCATTTGCTCAAACAACACAGCATTTTTATTTCCTTAATATTTAACCCAGGATGATCTCATATAGATTTCAATTTTCCAATAATTTTAATTGACTCTTTTTCTTATTAACCAAAAGATAAATTCTTATCTTCATTTCATTATTATCATTCTGTCTTTGTACTTGTAGACTCACACCATTTGTGAGTCTCATTCTTGGAGACAGTCTTCAAGGTCCTTATAACTGTACATTTGGAAGTTTTAAGAGGCTAGTTCTCACGTTACGTGTGTGTTTTTTTTAATCACACACACACGTACCCTGTTGTATTGGGGAGTGGTCAGTAAGTAAATAAGTATTTAAAATAGAGAGTGACTGATGATACAGGAGAAGTAAGTACCAGATGCTGTAGAGGAACAGCATTTGCTGGGGATGCCTGGTCCATCCTAGAGGAAGCAAGTACCAGGAAGCCTTTTTCTGACAGAAGTGGCTGCTGACTTGAGTTGATGGGTTCGTAAGAACGAGACCTTCCCATTTTGACCTCCCCAAGCACTAGGATTACAAGAATGAGCCACTGTGCCTGGCCTCAGCTCTGCATTTTGGTGGCCAGTTTGACTGGTCTTCAAAATCCCTTCTGGTTGGGACTCCAGTAATAGAACTGGGAATGGGCACAGGCAGTGTCCACCAAGTCCCAGTCCTGACTGGGGACTCTGAGATAGTCCCCAGCTCCCACCCCAGTCTCAGAATTAGAGAAATAAATGAATCTCCTTAAGGGAAGAATTGTCCTTGAAACATTTACTCTCTTTGCCTGTACCTATTGGGACAGTTCAGGAAATTCACAGGGACAGTTATTTTTGCTCTCTACTTCCTGTTGCATTCTCAGCCTTGTTCCCTTTTTAGAAATAGTGCATTACTCTCATATAGCTAAAAAACAGCATTCTGGACTCTGCCCTGGGACTTCCTGATCCTCCTCTTCTTATAAATACAAGGGCAGGGCTGAGGTCCTGGTGAGCCAGGAGAAAGTGAGCCCAGAAGTCCTCAGGTCAGCTCCGACTGCCTACTGAAAGGATGAAGGTCTCCACAGCTGCCCTCTCTTTCCTCATTCTTGTTGCTGTCCTTGGATCCCAGGCCCAAGTCATACATGGTGAGTCCAGTGAGCATTCTCACATGTCACCCAGTCCATGATAACCCAAGGCCTGGGGAGCAAACACAGAGGGACACCATGGCCCTCCTGTGACTACTCTCCATCCCAGACATGGTTATGGCACTTATTTAAAAGCAGTGACAGGATATAAACCTGGCTCTGTCTGCAGGCTTCTGTCCCTGGGGGAAAATGTACAGAGATGATAGGTTCCATTTGGGGTCAACTATTTCTCTCTCTCTCTCTCTTTTTTTTTTTTTTTTTTTGAGTTGGAGTCTCACTCTGCCACCCAGAATGGAGTGCAATGGCATGCTCACGGCCACTGCAGCCTTGACCTGCTGAGTTCAAGTGATCCTTTCACCTCAGTCTTCCAAGCAGCTGGTACTACAGGCATGTGCCACCATGCCTGGCTAATTTTTGATTTGTTGTAGAGACGAGGTCTCGCCAAGTTGCCCAGGCTGGTCTTAAATCCCTGGGCTCAGGCAATCCTCTCACCTCAGTCTCCCCAAATGCTGGGATTATAGGATTGAGTCACCACACCCAGCAATTATTTCTTTTCACAGTCAAAATGAGTGGATACATTCTTAGTTGACTTTTTAGCTATATCGTAATTAAATTATAAATTTATGAAAAGAGGTATATAATTCTATGATGCTAGAATTGTTATATACCATCTAGTGTAAAACTATCATTTTGGAAAGCAAAAGGGACCAGCCAGAAAGCAGCTCGCCCAAAGTGATTATCACATTTGTACCTGTGAAATTTTAACTTATGGAAGTGAATGAGTGTCAACACGGAAAGGCCAATGCCATTATAAGAAAAGAATTGATTGCCAACATTTTCTAAGAGAAGGAAGTACACCCTGCCTCACCAGACTGCAGGGAATGCATCAGGTTTTGGTCAAAAGGCATAGGAGGGAGGGAGAGAAAACCTATGCCAGAGTCTTTATTGGGTGTTCTGAAGAAAAGACAAGACAGGGTAAAGCAATGTATGCAGCTTAGGACTGGGTAGTTTGAATAAGTCCAGAAGGCTTTGGGATATAGGAATGATCTCTAGTTGCGTGGTATCTGGACTTGGGATGATTTAGGGCAGGGGAAACATTGACTTGGTGTGTGAGAGTTAGATAAAGGAGGTGGTCGAGCACATGGGCTCAGGATTCGTTGATTTGTATATAAAAGACCTGAACACTTTGCTGTCTCTATGAATTGGCAAGACCTGGAGGGGCAATGTCTCCCCGGCTGTCAAGTTTTCTTAAATGTCAAAGAATCATAAGATACAGGAAATACAAAACATAATTAACACTGTCACCTACCTTTTTTTTTTTTTAACAGACCTCACTCTGTTATCCAGGCTGCAGTGCAGTGGCATGATCCAGCTCGCCACAGCCTGTAACTCCCAGTCTCAAGCGATCCTTCCTGTCAACTCCCCCTTCCTCCCCCTTCCTCCCGCAATAGCTGGAATTACAGGCACACACCACCATGCCCAGCTAATTTTTTTTATTTTTTGTGGATACAAGGTTTTGCTATGTTGCCCAAGCTGGCATTCTATGTTTTTAGTTTAACAAATGCATTCCTAGTACTTTCTATGTGCCAGGCAGCTACTGTTCTAAGTGCCTTAGAGATATTAACACATTGATTCCTCCTACTAATCCTGTGGGGTGGGTATTAGGTTGAACAAATGTAAGTCTGTCATTCTTGTAGGAGAAAAAAAAGTAGAGCATGAGCAATTTTATATATTTTGCGTATTATTACTATTATTCTCATTTTGCAAATGAGAAAACTGGGGCATACTAACCTTAGATGACTTGCTCAAGATCACATAGCTAGTCAGTGGAGTTAGGATATGAGCTAGTTAGAAAGTAGTTATGGAAAGACAAGGCCATTTAAGGTTTTCTTTCTTTTTTCTTTTTTTTTTTGCAAGCCCACCCAGAGCATACCAAGATATTAAAATGTACCCACATGCCTTATTAACTAGAACTCATATGTAACAATATAAGAAATGAGTTCAAAGTTTACTTGCGTTTTCCTAATTCGCACAGCACAGATACACAATCCCTTAACTAAAACATTTGGGGCTAGATGTATTTTGGAAGACTGAATTTTTCTGATTTTAAAAACATAATAGATACCTACATAGTACTTAACCCTTGTAATGTCTGGGAAGAATACTTTAATCAAACACAACAATATGTCTGCAGCAAGCATACAGATTATTTATACTAAGTGGGATAGATAAAGATTGTAAATAGCGTCACTTGAGATGACACTGTGCCACAAATGAGCTGACAAAAAAATTCTGTTTCCAGAGCCCTGTGGATTCCAGAAATGTGTAGAAAGAATTATGATCTATGT
Source organism: Tarsius wallacei (assembly GCA_963574415.1). Taxonomy (NCBI): domain Eukaryota; kingdom Metazoa; phylum Chordata; class Mammalia; order Primates; family Tarsiidae; genus Tarsius; species Tarsius wallacei. The sequence continues at coordinate 12,360 of CAUYQG010039645.1, read as the reverse complement.
CACATTACGTAGACATTTGAGTACCTTAGTCATGTTAGATTTGCAGTTTGCTTTTAGTATTTCAGTGTCAAGAGAACATTTTCACTTCTAAACATTTCCAAAAGGCTCCTGAAAACCTCAGGGTCTTAATGGAGAAAAATGGGGCAAGAGGCAGGCCTTGAACCCTGACATGTGGCTATGGCCCAGTCTCAGAGCCTCTCTACCTCAGGGCGGGGGTGAGGAATGGGGTGGGTTGGTAGAGACACTGAGACAATGCTGCCTCCTAGTGATCTCTCTCCCCACCCTGTCTGTTTCTTCCAGATACAGAGACAACAGAACTCATGACATCAGATTATGTGTATGAAATATCAAACTTTCTCCGAGGTAAATGATCAGATCTGACTTATACCTAAAAGCAGCTGGCAGGTACAGGTCTGCACCATGGCTTCCATTCACCCCATTTACAGGATGGGAGGAGAACAAGAAGGTCCTGAGGGTGGTGAACACGCCCAAGGAAGATGAGGATGGGCCATGGGGACCTCCTCCACAGAGGCCTTCTCTATTCCCCCTGGCTGTCCCCAGAGGCTGCTCCTTTGGGGCAGAGGGTGCTCTCTGATGCCTGCAGGAGTCTACAGATGCCTTCCCCTTCTGGGGAAATGCTCCTGGCCCTGTTGTGGCTTACCCTGGGTTCCCTCAGACACACAGCTCAACTCCAGGGAGGGTCTGAAGTAAGGAGATGCCACCAAGTGCAGGCCGAGGAGGAGGAAACACCTTTTCCAAGTCCTGTGCCTTCTCAATCTCCATGCTACTCTTTCTCTCTTTTCCTTTCTTTTTTCTTCCTTTCTTTCTTTTCTGGCATATTCATTTAATCAAACAACACCATTCTTGAGAAAAAAAGACTCGGTCCTTCAATAGCACTTTCTCTTGCTGTAGGCTTTCACCGTCCTGCCGACTGCTGCCTCTCCTATACCCCACGAAGCATCCGGTGTTTTTTCATGAGAGACTATTTTGAAACAAGCAGTGGCTGCTCCCAGCCAGCTGTTATGTAAGTGTCAAGTTCATCGACCACATGTTGGGGAGAGGGAGCCTGCAGGGTCTTGCAGGGAGGACTTGACGGACGGGGGTCCAGAAACGTCCCACTCCTGGTTTCGTGCCAGGCAAGGGGCAGCTTGTGTGCTTACTAGGATCCTGCACAGGGCATCAGAGATGAGACGCTCCCAGTGGACAAGAGAGTAGTGAGGGAAGGACAGAGTAGGCACCAGGCTGCCCAAGGACACTCCCATGGGTCACTAGGGAGTCTCACAGGCTGAGGTAGGGTCTCAAGGGGACACTGGCCCTGAGCTGTCATCAGCAGAGAATGGAAAGAACAGGGTGTTGAGTGGGGAATTTGAGGGGTGAAGAGGATAAGGATCCCCTTCTCCATGTGCTGACACATCTCAGTTTATAATCTTTCTCCCCCTTGTTCCTCAGCTTTCTCACCAAGAGGGGACAACGTGTCTGTGCCAACCCCAGGGATGCACAAGTTCAGAAATGCATAAAAATACTGAAGCACTTTAAGTATTCAGTGACCCTGGAATAAGGATACTTGCTTGAGGAAAAGGGACAAAATGTGGCTGGCACCCTTCCTTCACCTCTCTTTCTCTTGTGAGTTTCTTGCCTGAAATTACTTTTAAAAACACACACATTTATTGTTATGTTCTGGTTATAAAAGTAATGCATCTAATAAAAAGTATTCAATTTAACTTTGTATTTTAAACTGAAATAAAAAAATAAACTGAAATGAAAAAAAACCTGCAGGAATTGCTGAGCCCCAAAAAGATTAAATACAAATTCACATTGTGTCTTGTCTTCACCTCTCCCCTCCCCTGAAATAGTTCATCTTGAAGGCTTGGCTACAGTTTCACGAAACAGTTTGTTTTACTCCATCATTTGCTCAAATCACACTATATCTTAGTTTACTTAATATTTGACCCATGATAATCTGATGCAGATTCTTTTTTTCATACTTTCCTTTTGTTTTGTTTTTGTATTAACTAAAAGAGAAACACCTGTTGTCTTTGTTTCATGATCATTCCGTAATTGCACGTGCATGTTCACACTGTTTGTGTCATGGTAACTACTTCATTTTTGGAGACAATCTTCAAGGACCTTCTAACTTCCTATTCCAATTTGCAGAAATGCTTTCTGGGCCTGCCACAAGAAAGGTCATACTGGGATTTCTTCTCATCACACATAACTGAGTTCATATTCCACCATGACAAGTAGCCCACAGCTTCCTCTTTCTTGGGTTTATTTTTCATTTTGGTAGAATGCATCCTTGAACTGTCTCTTACTGTAAAATATGACAAAGATAAACACTCTCTCTTATCCCATGGAAGCCAGGGCAGGCACACCCAACCAAGGCATGGCCAATCTGATGTTCCCTTCCAGAAATCTGAGCCTGGAGCAAGTATTGCAAAGAAGCGGAAAAAGATAGGATGCTACCCAGGTGACAGTGGTGTTGGCAACAGCTTCCCTATTCTGGAGGCAGCAGGGCCAGCACATGCCTCCTGTGACCAGTGCTAGAGGTCAGCACATCTAGTTGCAGTGCCCAGCAGAGGTAACCACATCCACACCAGTTGACTCCTATGGCATGACTTTTGATGTGGCATTGGAGCTGATATAGGTTTCTACCCACTTTCCATTCCTTCCTGACAATTCTGTGCACCACCCGAAATCCTTGCAATAAATCCCTGTTTTACTTAAATCAGCCAGAACTAATTTCAACTACTTTCCAACAAATAGCTCCCACTGATACAATTATTAAATTTTCTGGGACTTTGAAGGTCTAAAAACCTTTGTCTTTACATTTAAATAATGGTTCAGCTGGAAGTCCGTGTTCGAAATCATTTTCTCCCAGAACACTCTAGACATTTCTCAGTTGTCTTTAGCATTTCATACAATGTCAAAATTCCTTTACTTAGTAAGAGGGGAAAAAAACATTTTAGACCCTCCAGGAATTTTTAGAATTTTCTTTACATCCTTGGAGTTTAGATATTTTACTAAGATATACCGAAATCTGTTTTTTGTCATTACTCTTGCTATCCCCTCAACTTTTTTTTATCTAAAGACTCATGCCTTGTTTTAACTCAAGAAAATTTTCTTCTGTTGGTTCTTTTTTTTTCCCATCCATTCATACTGTTCTAGCCTTCTAGAACTATTGGTGGATATTGAGTTTTATGCATCTATCCTTGATAAGTCTTAACTTTTCTCTCATATTTTACACATTTTATTCTATGAAAATTTAGATAGGTTACTTTGATTGATAGTTATGTCCCTTCTATATTTCATTATTGAGAACTCTTTGCTAATCAAAGATTGCTCCTTTTTTCACAGTAACTTACTATTATTTTGTAGATGCAATATCTTCTTAAACCTTTCTAGGAATAAACTGTGTAAGGGTTTTCCTTAATTTCTGTTTGTTTGTTTGTTTCCTTCTGTTTCCTTTGGAGTGTTTTTATTCATCTTGGCTCTTTCCTCCTCTCCCCACCCATGCTATCAGTAAATCTCAAATGCCTGGTTATCATTGGTTGTCCATTTATATTTATCAATAAGGACTGGGTTTTAATGAGGAGATGTGGATTTTCTCTATGATTCTGTAGGTCTGTACCCTACAGACCTCTTCCCTCAATGGAAGCCTGACTTTAGATGCAAGAGTGTAGAGATGGGCCAGTGATGATTGGAAATAAGGAATAAAGCACAGACGTATACAATTTAAACAAGCATTCCAGGTGATTCCTATGTAGGTGGTCCTTGCTTAGAGATACTATTTCAGGAGGTGTGGGTAAGCAGGTAGGCAGGCTAACTGGTGGACCCATGCAGAAGAGTGCCTTAGAGTATTTCACTCCTTCCGGGATGCCTTTCTTTTTTCCCCGTGACACTTTCCTCAGCAATAGTAGAAGTCCCCAGTTCCCTGACTGCAGATGCAGATTCTGATTATAGGGCCCTGAACCTGGTGGGTGAGGAGGAAGGAGGGGTGGGACTGGCCAGGCTTTCACTGAGGTTGTCAGATTAACTCTTTGGGAATTGGAATAAGGGAATGGGGGTAAGGTTTCTTGATTTTGACCAGAAGTTATCCAGGGCATTGCCCAATTCTCTCTCTGGCCTACTGTCCCCTCTGGAAGACTCCCACAGTTCCTCCTAATTTAGAGAACTGTGCTTATAGCCTTATCCTAAGGAACACCCTGCCCCTGACTATCCTGAAATGGGAACAAGCAAGGTCAGCTTGTTCCCTCAACCCAACTTTCTTCTAGTACCCACTGACTGCAGTCTTCAGGTTATCCAGGGTCCTGCTGAGAAAATCCTCTTTTTCAATGAACTTCACCTATGAGGATACACCTTTATTCAGCCTTCTTATGGTTTGCCATCAAGCTGGCCCATGTCCTTTATGCAGAACAGAAATGTCTCACCTTATGATAGGCTAATGTCACCTTTTCTGATTCTCTACAGCTATGATAAATTTATGTTTATTTTTATATTTCTTCTGTTGTTTCAATAGGATCTAAGGAGATGAAAAAGGCAAACACAGATGTTCAGGGTTCAGGCCTACATTTTGATTTATGATCTTTTCTGTTGCTCACATTCATTGAATCCTATTTAATTCAAAAGCTTTGAGTTGAAATCAGCCCACTGAGGCCTAAATAGATGACTAGGGGATGGAACCCAGAAGTTTCTGGATTCTTCATGGAGATTTTGTTTCAGAGCCTTAGGGAAAATTTCAAAGGATTGTTGAATTAAAACTGTGCTAGACCTGAGGGGAATGAATGTGGTTTTATGGGGTTCTCTGACAGGTCAAGCTATTAGCTCAGAATGAAATTAAAAAGGAGAGCACCTGAGCAGTGTGGATGCCAGAGGGCCACTTACGAAGGTGCCGGGTCATGATAATGGCCCCTCAACAGAAATTAGAGAAGAAATCCAAAAATTTCCATTCTAACCTAGCATCTGATCACTCACAGAGGTCTTTGAGATCTTGGAGGGGACAAAAATATGTTATGAGCAGGTTAATTGCTTAATATTCAAATACTGTGTTTTCACGGTTCCTCAAAAACAGCATGTTCTCTTTGTTTCCTTGCTTTTGCAGTGCCCTCTTCCAGAAGAGCTCTTCTCTCAACTCTACCCAGAAAAACTCAACTGAACCTCAAGGGTTCAAATTAGTTACTACCATAAAACCTTCCCCCGGCATTCCAGCCTGAAGGACCCATCTCCCTTCATCTCCTTTTCTCTGGAATCTTGAAGCAGATAGGCTCATAGGTGGAAGGAACTTGCCTTGAGTCTCAGATGAGACTTTGGACATTTGTGTTGATGCTGGAATGAGTTGAGACTTTGGGGGACTATTGTAAAGGCATGATTATATTTTGCAATGTGAGAAGGACATGAGACTTAAGGAGGACCAAGGGTAGGATGATATAGTTTGGATGTTTGTCCCCTCCAAATCTTATGTTGGAAATGTGCTCTTTGATGTTGAAGGTGAAGTCTAGTAGGAGGTGTTTGGGTCATTGGAGAGGATCCCTCATGAATGGCTTGGTACCCTCCCCACAGTAATGAGTTAAAGTGAGAGATTCAGTTCTTAAAAAGAGCCTGGGACCTCTCCCTTCTCTCTCTTGTTTCTGCTTTCACCATGTGACATGCCATCTCCCATTACTTTCCATCATGTGTAAAAGCTTCCTGAAGCCTCACCAGAAGCCAAGCAGATGCCAGTGCCATGTAGAACCGTGAGCCAAATAAACTTCTTTTATGTATAAATTACCCAGTCTCAGGTATTCCTTTAATGGGTTAATGCAGCATAGGATATATTTTTGTACAAAAAATAAAAAACTAAAGAATAAATCCTAAATCTTCTAGAGAGGGCAAACACAAGATGACCTCAAATAAAATTTCCAAAAGAAACATATTCTCATTTTCCCAATGTAGAATTCTATACCCAGCAAAAATAGCAATCGTGTCAGCGTTGAATAATGATTTCTGCAGAGAAGATGAACTCAGAAAATTTATGTTCTACACATCCTTCCTGCATATTCAATTTTTAAAACTGATATATACTTTTGCTCTGAAAAACATTTTAAACCATTTTTAAATAGGCCCTGCATACTCACCAGTGGGCAACAGGAGAACATTTAAGGTCTCTAATTATGCTGCTACCAAATTCTATTTATCCCACTGTATTGCAGTTTTCCTTTACTTTCCTGAGTCCTTTTTTTCTTTTTCTTTTTCTTTTTTGAGTTGGGGTCTCACTCTGTTGCACAGGCTAGAGTGCAGTGACACACTCTCAGCCACCACCACAGCCTTGGCCTATTGGGCTCAGGCAATCCTCTCACCTCCACCTTCCAAAGTGCTGGGATTATAGGTGTGAGTCACCATGCCCAGCCTTGAGTCCTTCCATGAGTCCTCTGAGACCAGAGTCATCTTCATTTCCTCCCTCCAAGCCTAGCATAGTACCTGGCATATAATATAGGGGGTAAATAAGTGATGTGGTGATGAAAACTATTCCTTTTCCCTCCTAGGCACACAGATGATATATATTTTCCATCCCTCTGTCATTAGATTGGAGCCAAGTGACTTGATATTGGTCCTGGACTGTGGGTGAAAGTAATTTATACCATTCCCAGAACTGGACCATAAAGATCTTCCATTTCTTCTCTGCTTTTCCCTTTGGAATCACGCTGGGAGGTCTTATGCTAAAGTTAGAAAAAGACTTGTTTCCTGAATAAAGTGCATGGAAGAGCCCTCTCCAATACATACACTGTCATCCCACTACTGATTCACATTGGACTGTGGCATGAGCAATAAATAAACTTTTATTTAATAACCTTCTGGGTTGTTTATTTTATTAGTTAGCATATACAAACTAATGTAGGCAGGAACTCAATAATTACTGGGGAAAAAAAGGAATTTCCTTTATGGCTCCTGTCAACAACTTAGCAGATTGGCTAGTCTCCCTGAAAACAAAGAAGTAAACATTATTTCTTTCCAATTCATATTCTCTCAGAAACAATCTTTCCTGAGATTGTTCCTAATGACAATTGTTATTTGGTTTGAGTAGTTTAAATAGTGTTGTTATTGATGATAATGGATACAGAAAATCTCTCATTAATGGCAGTCTCCATGCCTAACCATGATAATTTCGCCATTTCCTGTGAGATAAACATACTTAGACCAAGCTCAATTTATTTATTCATCCTTCTTGTAAAACATATATTTCATGGAATCAACCATGCTGCCCACTGAAAGTGGACTGGATTTTTAAAGTGTAGTACATAGACATGATGGAATATTACATAGCCATGAAGGACAAAATTACGAACTTCGTAGCAACTTGGATGGATTTAGAGTCTGTAATACTCAGTGATCTATCACAGAAACAAAGAACTGAGTACCACATGCTCTCACTCATATGTGGACTCCAAGCAATTATCATAATACTATAAGAAAGGAATTGGCAGTAGTAGGAAACTGCCAGGGAAGGGGAGGTACACCTTATCAATAAGGGTATCTGATCTCAAATCAGGTGAAGTGGGATCAAACTGATGCCCAAACCTTACCTGTACAGTGACCATTTGTATACCCAACCCTGAATTGTACCCATCTTTAAAATAAAAATATTTTTAAAACCCTAATATATATATTATGTTTATTTATAAATCACCTGGTATATACTAGGCTTTGTGTGAGTGGGCAAAGATAAATAATAGATGTTCCCTGCCCTGATGATTCCAGGCGAAGAGAGGAGATTAAACAGCCATCTAACCGCAGCAGCAAGTGGAATGGGGGAAGTACCCCCAAGAACAGCATGGTGAAGGCACTAGACTGAGAGTCTGCAGGGATGGGATCTGTCCTGTATCTGAATCATTGTGTGAATGTAAGCAAGTCACTGTCCCTTTCTGAGTCCCAGCTTCCATCCAGCAAATGGCCAGTTTAGACTAATCCAAGGATGGCAAATACAGAGCATACAAGCTGTTCCGTAACAGAAACTACACATCAGTCTCCACATCTCTTTCCAGTATGCTTGGACATGGCCTCAGAATAGCTTCCAACACAGAGCTGCAGTCCACCACTAACCAAAGAAACCTACTAGCCTTCTCTGAACCAGGCATTTTCTAAGGTTCCCATCAGCTTCTTGGTAGCTAAAGTCAGAAACCAGGAGAAGGTCCCATAGGGATCCACTACCTGCATTCAGAAAGAGCTAAGACTAAAGGCTTCATAGAGAACCTAGCCAGGCAGGACATTTCTAGTGAGATAAGTTGGGGCTCCCATGTTTCTTTACAGCATAGTGGATAAGAACACGGACTTGGGAGACTGATTGCCTGAGTCTGAATCCCAGTGCCATGTATCAACTGTCAAAGCTTGGGCTTTGCTTCTGAGCCTCAGTTTCCTCAACTGCTGCCACAAAGGTTAACGGGTTAATATCCATAAAGCATTTGGGACAGTGGCGAGTGTGCATACCAACCATTATATAAATGAATTACCTACAGAGCATCATGCACTTCACCTCATGGGTGTGGTTAGTGGGTGGGGATGAGGCTGGGAACTGCAGGTTCTGCTAAAGAGTTCAAGTGAGGATCTCCCAGTCCTGATTGATGAGGCCTGACTTAGGGGACTCCAGACCTCATCCCCTTACCCCAAATGTCCCCTGGTCTCCTGATAAACAGATCCTAAACCTCTAGGACCTACATGGCTTTGGCCTTCTTCCAAGGCCTGACCCGATATTGGCACAGGACACAAAGGCCTTGAGATCTTTCACTAAGTCTGAGACACTGCCCCTAGCCCTGCACTCATGGTCTATGCCTGAAAAAGGGCTTGTGTCAGAAGAGTTAAACTTCTTTCACTGAGGAGGGGAGGGAAAGTCCTCCCTTAAACCTCGGCTCTCCATGCTTCCTTCACGCTGCCCTCAACAAATGTGCAGGATATGAAATCGCTGAGGCATCGCTGCCTTTCTACTTCCCTTCCAAATCTTAGTTCCCTTATTTTAAAAAATATTTTGCCTCAATGATCATTTCTCAACACTTCCTCACTCCAGGAGCCTCCGAAGCCCCCACCAGGTCAGCTCTCTCCTGCAGCGGCTCCCCCCAGGATGAAGGTCTCCGTGGCTGTTATCTTCCTCTCCCTCCTCATCACCATCACCCCAGGGGCGAAGGCTGAATCCAGATCACGTGAGTGCAACACCTTGTCTTCCTCTGACTAGTCCCTGTGGGGAAATGAGCAGGAATAAGGTGGCAGGGGAGACGAGGAGGAGGGGGCCGAGGAGATATGGCATCTTCTTAAACTGGTTTCTCCTCATCAGCCCCCCTTGACCTCAAAACCATGGAGTAAGACCAGCCTGCCTTTCCACCCCCTCAATTCTTCCCTCTTTGCCATTAAGCAAAAGACCGGCCCACACCATCTGGGGGGTATTATCCCCAGGGAGGTTGAGGAGCAATGTCTGGAGCCCTTCAAAGCCATTTGTCTATTGGCCTCCTGAGGTTTGGGCCTGGCCTGCTTCCAGCATCACCTGTGCCCTGTGAGTGCATCATGGCTTGGTATGGGCTGGGGGAAACCAGACAATGTGGAGTCCCTCCTAGGCCACCTTTCCTGAGCTTATTCCTTAAGATGAGCTATCTTTACAGACAACCAAACTATTTGTCACCTTTCCGTTTTACCCCTTTTCCTTTTTAGAAACTGGGGGGAAACATAGAAGCTTGTTGAAATAAGGCTGGTCTAAAATTAATGGGAATCAAGCAGTTTGACTTGCCTCTGGAAGTCATTTGTCAGTTCAGAGAAATGAGGTGGGAGCGTCAGAGCACTGAGTGGGTCTTGGGGACCAGGGACCAGGGAATCCTTATTCCATTCTTTGGCTAGTGAGGATGCTTCCCACAATGGTGCTGGGTAACAGGACCAGGCCTTTCCCTTTCCACCCAAGCATCTGGTCACCCTCAGTGCCTCTGAGGCAATCGCAATGCCCACCCACGTTTCTGTCCAGCTTGGTGACCTAATGTGGCACATCACACTTCCACACCCTGTAACCACAGCATATGCTTGTCTGTACAGGGCCCTTGGCCTGCAAAGCTCTTCCTGCTGCCTCGATCATTCAAGCTTTGTTGTCATCCCACTACTCCTTCCATAAGAGCCATGAAATTTCGAAATCAGAAAATACCTGAAAAATGACCTAATCCAGTGATTTTTAAAACTTTTTTAGACCATGAAAACTTTTCGTCAAGAAGAATCACCCACTGAGACCCAATATGCAAAATAGAAAAGGTTGAATAGGGTACAATCCCCAAGACACCACTCTCAAATGCAGCAAGACCTCCGAGATAGTCCCTGAAGCCCCCAGAGCCCCAGAGAGCTCTGTGTGAAAACCACCAATCCCATCCAAAGGCTTCGTCTGTGGAGGAGGAAACTGAGAGAAAAAGTAAAACGGTCACAGGACAGAGAAACCAGAGACTGATCTGGGTTAGGATTTGGGTGTCCTGACTCTGTGACCATTGTCCTTGGGGCTCGGTGTGAGTGTCCTTTCTTCTCTGCAAGCTGTAGGTTCAAGGCGGACATGGGTAAGAAGGGGGAATAGAAGGCACCAGGACTGCATTTCCAAATGGCATGTCTCCTAATTCCTATTGGGATTTCTTTCAAATATTCCTCCTTTCTGGAGCATCTTTTCTGAATAAGGTATGCAGGTAGTGGGACGTTGGCCGAGTCACCAGTCTTCTCTGCAAGCCCCCAGAGGGGAGTGTGCTCACTGAGATCTGGGCTTGCTGCTCTTTGGAGTGCAAAGTTCTGAGCCAGTCTTTCCAGGAGGGGGTGAAAAAAAGGAGAGAGGGTGGCTACAGCTGAAGGAAGAGGGAAAGAGGAGCCCACGGAGTACTGTGGAGAGAGAAGAGTGAGGACTGAGCTCCCACTCGCCAAGGTCTGTGGAGCGGTCTCCTCATTCCTTCCGTCTCCCACCCTCTCGGCTGGCAGAAGCAGCCAGCAGTATCACTTTAACAAGGGGCCCCACCTCAGCATCCCCCATGTTCTCTCCTCAGGAGGACCTTACCACCCTGCCGAGTGTTGCTTCTCCTATGTTACTCGCAAGATTCCACGTCACTTGATTACAGATTATTATGAGACCAGCAGCCAGTGCTCCAAGCCTGGAGTCGTGTAGGTGGCATCCACACACCACACTTGGGGACAGGGAACAGCAGAGCCTGTGGGGGGTAAGGGGCAAGGAGGATATGGAATGAGGACCCCCCCCAGGGTACCCCCAGGTGTAACTACACAGAGAGAGGCAGCTCATGGGCAACCAGGGGTTTTCTTGCTGAAGCCTGAAGGAGCCATGTGGAAGCTGGCCCCACGGATGGGAGGTGTCAGGAGAAGACAAGAGGGCACTTCTTTGGAGAGATACAGAGACTAGATGGGCCCGGGGTCCTAGGGGCTGAAGAGCACGTCTCAGAGAGGAGATTGGCCCTTAGTTCCCTCTATCAAAGGAAGGAAAAACAGTCTAGATCAGGTGGGCAATTTGGGAGGAAAGAAGGATGAGCTCTCTCTTCCAGCCGCTGGACCCCTCGGTTCATAATCCTTCTCCCTCTTGTTCCACAGCTTCATCACCAAAAAGGGCCATTCCATCTGTACCAACCCCAGTGACAGCTGGGTCCAGGGCTACATCAAGGACATGGAGGAGAACTGAGTGGCCCAGAGGGAGTGGAGAAAGTGCAGCTCAGAGATCTAAAGAGAAGAAGCCAAGGCCCTCCTCCATCTCCCACCCCCAACTCTCAGCCCCACCACTCTCTGGGAGCTGCCTTGCCTGCCTTGAATTAAAGACCATTCATGTTCTTTCCTGCTCTCATTAATTTCCACTGAATTTTCTTATTGGCAGCAGTCTGAGGACACCAATGAGCCCAGCATGGGTGTGGCACCCTCAGCCTTAGGCCTCACTCTGCAGAAGTTGTGCCAGAGCCTGGTGCAAAGAGTCAGGCCTATGATGGGGGGAGTGAGAAGCAGAAAGTGAGGAGGAAACACAGTGTGAAGGCCACTTCCTTGACAATGACAATAACAACAGTTACTATTTTCTTATTGTTTTCTACATTCCAAACACTTTGCTAAGTAGTCTCTATGCATTATCTTATTCTTAGCTTCACAACTAGTGTGAAAACTAAGAATCACACCTGATTTGACAGGTGAAACTTCATAAAGTCCTCTCCATAGCAGTCGAATTCCATAGTCATTTGTCCTTGCTGTTTCCAAGGCCTTTCTTCATTGCTATCTGGGATAGAAATTACTCATGGACACATTTTATCCAATCATTCCCCCTTCACTTATGTATATCATGTTGTACTATATTGTTTTACTCATTTTTAATACATATTTTTTATTTTAAAATTGTAGGGTACAGTT
>CAUYQG010039642.1:0-66396 GCA_963574415.1 Tarsius wallacei | reverse complement strand
CGGGTTCGAGACCCGCCTGGGCAAGCGAGACCTCATCTCTACAATAAATCAAAAAATTAGCCGGGTGTGGTAGTGCGTGCCTGTAGTTCCAGCTACTTGGAAGGCTGAGGTGGAAGGATCGCCGGAGCCCAGCAGGTCGAGGCTGCGGTGGCCGGGAGCGGCCACTGCACTCCAGTCTGGGCGACAGAGTGAGACTCCAACTCAAATAAATAAATAAATAAATAAATAAATAAATAAATAAATAAATAAATAAAAATAAAAAGGCTTGTTGATATTTTTATTGGGGTTGTGTTAAATTGACATCTTTATGATGTTGAATTGTCCTGTCCAAGAACAGGTGATGCCTTTCCTTTGGTTCAAGTCTAATTTTGTGACTTTCAGAGTGTTTTAAAAGTTTCCTCTTACAAGTTCTACACATTTTTCTCAAGTTTATTCCTAAGGATTTAATTTTCTTTATTGCTATTATAAAAGGGGTTTTCTTTACCATTATATCCTCTGGTTGATTATTGCTTTTGTCTATGAAAGCTATTGATTTTTGTATGTTAATTTTATATCCTGATACTTTACTGAATTCTTTTATTATTGTTCATTGATTTGCTAGGATTTTTTAGAGATATTTTTACTTCTTTACAAATTCATGACTTGTGATTTTTCTAATCCGATGGTATTAGGCATACTTCTATTATAATGTTAAGTAATAGTGAAAAGAGTGGGCCTTCTTGCCCTTTCTTGAGCTTACTTAAAAGTCCATTAACATCTCCATGAATTATAATGCTGGCTTTAATAATAAAGTTTATAGGCTGGCTGGTGGCTCATGCCTGTAATCCCAGCTCTTTGGGAGGGAGGACTGCTTGAGCCCAGGAGTTGAGACCAACACAGGCAATATGGCAAGACTTTGTCTCTACAAAAAAATTAAAAAATTAGTCACACATGGTAGTACATACCTGTAGTCCCAGCTATTTAGGAGGGAGGCTGCGGTGGAAGGATTGCCTGAACCCAGGAGGTCAAGGTAGCCATAATTGTGTCACTGTGCTCCAGCCTAGGTGACCTTGACTAAAAATAAATAAATAAAATTTATATATTTTGTCATGTTTTGAAGTTATTTATTTTGTTATATTTTTGTGCTTTCAATAGAAATTAGAAAAAAAGTTAAATATTACTGAAGGCTTTTTCAGCATTGATAGAGATAATCCTATTTTGTACTTTTATAATTATTATATGTTATCTTAGTAAATTTCCTAATTTTAAACTAACCTTAAATTACAAGACTAAAACATAGTTTGTTATGTTATATTTTATTCATAATATGGTATTGGATTTTATTTATTAATTTTTTAAAAGTACTTTGCCATTATTTTCCTTCAGTGGCATTGGATTGTGGTTTTTCTTTTATGTGCTGTCTTTGTCTAAGGGTAATTGTTTTACCTTGTCTTTGTCCCTTCCCAATGCTTTTAAGCATGTATAGCCCTTTTGGAACAACTAGTCTTAGAGGTTTTGTAGAATCCCTCTTTAAAGTCACCTGTTGCTTTCTTATGGAATAATTTATTGATGTTGTTCTTCAGTTTCTTCTACAAAAATTGGTCAATTTAAAGAGTCTAGCTCTAATATAGTCAAATGTGCAATCTTTATTTTCTTGGGAAATTATCACTTTTACCTGACTTTTCAAATTTATTTACAAGCAGGCCTTTGAAGTAATCTCTTACGATTTTTAAAAAATAACACTTTCATATTTATTTAATATTTAAATTTAAATTTTGTATTATATATAAAATTTAAATATTTTATATTATATATAAAATTTAAATATTTAAATATTTATTTAATATTTCCTATTTTCATATTTGTAATTTTTTTTCCTTTTCTTTTGATCAAGTTAGTAAGTGACCTGTCTATTGTGTTGATTTTTAAAAAATAGGGTTTTGAAATAGTAGGTCTATTTTTGGCATTTAAACCTATGCTTTTATCATTATAATTTCCTCCCATCTGCTATTTTTAAAAAATTATTTGTTGCTTGCTTCCAGTTTTCCCTCTGGGAATTCTATGTATTTATTATAATTTTTTCACTTTTACTAATAAATGCAGTTAGTGCTATGAATTTTCATATGCTCATTGCTTGAAATGCATTCTGTTGATTCTGATATAGTGTGTGTTTGTCTGCCAATATGTTTTAGAAATAAAAATTCTGTAATTTCAGTTTTTATTTTTCCTTTCATCCAACAATTAAGAGAAGACTTTTAAATTTTTCGGTGAATAGGATTTTTGTTTTTTTCCAATAATTTCTTTTTTAAAAATTTTTTATTTTAAAGATGTGGGGTACAATTCAGGGTTAGGTATACATTATGCAGGTACCCTTGTTGATGAGGTGTGTATCCCCTCCTCTGACAGATTCCCACTACTGACAATCCTGCTTTCCCCCCTGCCCCGCCCCCAGGCAGTTTCCTGCTACTGCCAATCCTTTTCTTATAATATTATGATAATTGTTCAAGGCCCACTTATGAGTGAGAAATTTTGATACTCATTTCTTCTGTGATAGATTACTGAGTATTATAGACTTTAAGTCCTTCCAGGTTGCTGTAAAGTTTATAATTTTGTCTTCTTTACGGCTACGTAATATTCCATCATGTCTATGTAGCACATTTTTTTTATCCAGTCCTCTTTCCATGGGCAGCATGGTTGGTTCCATATTTTTGCTACTGTGAACAATGCTGCAATGAACATATGTATACAGGTGTCTTTTCCATAGAGTGCATTGAATTCCTCCAGGTATATTCCCAGTAAGGGGATTGCAGGGCCATATGGAAAGTCAATTGTTAGATCTTTTAGGAATCCCCACACAGAGCTGTACTAGTTTATACTTCCACCAACAGTGTAGAGTGTTCCCTTTTTGCTGCATCCTTTCTAGTGTCTGTTGTGTTTTGAGTTATTGATGATGGCCATCCTGACTGGAGTTAGGTGGTATCTCAGTGTAGTTTTAGTTTGCATTTCTTTGATGACTAGTGAGGCTGAGCATCTTTTCATGCATCTGTTGGCTGCTAGTATGTCTTCTTTTGAGAAGTGTCTATTCATATAATCTTTTGCCCACTTTGTAATGGGGGTGCTTGTTTTTATCTTTTCGGTATGTTTGAGTTCCATGTGGATCCTAGATGTTAGGCCTTTGTCAGCCATACAGTTAGCAAATATTTTTTTCCCAGTCTGTGGGCTGTCTCCTTCCTCTCTTTATGGTTTCTTTGCTTTTGTAGAAGCTCGTCAGTGTGACGGGGTCCCACTTGTCTAGCTTATCTCTTATGGCATGGGCACTTGGGATTTTGATCAGGAATTGGTTGTTAGTTCCAATTTCCATGAAGGTGACTCCTGCATTTTCTGAGGTTTTTATAGTTTGAGGTTTTATGCTTAGGTCTTTGATCCATTTAGAGTTGATTTTTATGTGTCGTGATCAGTAGGGGTCTTGTTTTAATCTTCTGCACGTGGTCAGCCAGATTTCCCAGCACCATTTACTGAATAGGTTTTCCTTTCCCCAGTGGTTGGTGGTAGAGGCTTTGTTGAAGATGATTTAGTTGAGAAATTTGGGCTTTGCTTCTGGAATCTCTATCCTGTTCCATTGGTCTATATGAATTTCTAGTGCAATAAGCACTGTGATAAGGTAGTATGGTTTGAAATGATTTTATATTACCTAGTTTACTAATGTTTTCCTTGTAATCTAATATGCGATCAATTTTTATGAATGCTTCATGAGCTTTTGGGATAAAAAAAAGTGTGGTGCAGATTATCACTATAAAGATCAGTGTATAGCTATTAAATTCTGCCTTATTATGATTATTCACTTTATGATTATTTGATCTTTCTTGAACTGAGAATGATGAATTTATTACTGTAGACCGTCTTCACCAGAGTAATGGTAGTGTAGTGTGGTTTGATTATCTCCTTTTAGGTAAGCTGAACTGTATATGTTCATGTCATAAACATAAGTGCATTCAAATGTCTCTCATTCATTGTGATTCAGGCAAAATAAATTATTCTTCTCTTATCCACAGCCAGTTGATTTGTATTCCTAGTATAAATAAAGTGCACTTGTCAACCACAGTAATGTAATGTGATATATTTCTGTGCTGTGCATTAGATTATGGGCCTTTTACAAACAGCCTTATTGAGATAAAATTGCCATACCATAAATTTTACATATTTAGAATGTATAATTTGATAAGCTTTGACGTATGTATATGCCCATGAATCTGTCATCAAGACAATGAAACTGTATGTCATTTCACTAAATTTTTTCTTGACTATTGTAATCTCTTCCTCTCATTCCTTTAGACAGTCCACTCCCCACCCCATGACAATGACTGATCTGCTATCACTATAAATTAGTTTGTATTTTCAAGAGTTTTGTAAAAATAGATTGACTGTCCCCCTACCTTTTTGAGGGTCTGGTGTCTTTCACTCAGCAAAACTTTATTGTTTTTGATTTTATAGTTTTATTGCAATGACTTTGTAACAGCAGGGACTCCTATAATTAGAACTCATGCAGTTTCTGGTTATTGATAATGCAGTGACTAAACTGAAGTGGTATGATTGGTGTGATTATCTTTTTGTTTTCAGTTCTATCATCTATTTCTAAGGCATATTCAATGATTCATTTTGCAAAGAAAGTATTTTGGTGGAACTGAAGCAATTTCATGCTATTAGTAATATTTTACAAAAAAAGTTTTCTAGCCTAAAAACAGTAGCAGCCAAGAGAGGAATTCCTTGCACACTCACAGCAATGAGGTGTTGATTTCAAGGCAAAGGAGAACCTTTTAAGAGTGTGCAAGGAATTCCTCTCTTAGCTGCTACTGTTTTTAGGCTAGAAAACCCTTTTTGTAAAATATTACTAATAGCATGAAATTGCTTCAGTAAAAATTTCTCTGGGAGAAAAAAAATCTTAATAAAAAATCAGTGCACTTTTAAAATCATTGTTCTCTTCTCCCTGTAGCTTTTACTATTTTCCATGATGGGCACTTTGCCCATTCCTTTTTCCAAGAACTGAGAAGGGCCTGGAATAGTCCCTGTCCATTTACCTCTGGAAAATTTCCCAAGCTCTACTTTTCTGAAGCAACCACAGGACAAGATTTCTGGCCTGGAGGACATGGGGATATACCGCTCCTTTGTTTGACTATTGCATAAGTGTGGGTAACACAAGGTGTAGTGTTTAGGGACAAAGTCTTGTCTTATTGAATTAGTACATTCTGGAAACACATTATCTTATATCTTCAAGCGTGATTAAAACCACAAACAAACAAACAAGCAAAAAAACTGTAGACCTAAGTAGGAGATTCTTCACTTACTTTTGGTAAACATTTGTTTTTCTTTCTTTCTTTCTTTTTTTTAGTGTAATGAATAAGAGGATCAGGAGTGCAGAAAAGTCTTAACATGAAAACTAGTTTAACCTGCCTCTTCATAGTCAGGAAGTCATTACCCTGCTTAATCTAAATCTTTCCAGCTGTGTTTCTACCTTGTGAAGCTAAAAAATAATAAATTAATAAAATTAGAATTATAACAATCTTAAAATTATAAAAAACATTCCTCATGTAAAATGATATTTATTATTCTATTACATGTCAAGCACTATTCTAAGCTTACTGCATATATTCATATATTTAATTTTCACTGAAATTTTATGAAATAAGTAATATTATTTTCCCATTTTACAGATGAAGGTGCTGAAAGCTAAAGTGACTTATGTAGAATCTTGTAGTTCGGTTTTAGCACAGTAGGAGTTGAACTTCAGTACATACTCTCTTAGCTGCTATGGTGCAAAACTTTCTAAACTAACGTTGAGAAAGGAAGCAAGGAAACTTAATCCAGCAACTTCCAGAGCCAGGCATTGTGCTAGATCTCTTCTGTATTTTACCTCCTTAATAATAGCAGCAGCCTGTGCACTGTGGAATGTGCCATGTGGTGGGGCAATGCTCTTGACTTCAGAACTGTGTGCCTGCCTATTCTCTGCAAGGCCCTTTCTCTTACCACTTGTGTGACTCCTCCTTGTCCATCAAGGTTCAGCTTAAATGTAATCATCTCAGAGAAACCTTCCCTGATATCTTTGGTTATATGTGAGTCCTCTTACATGCTCCCATATGATATTGCTCATGTCCTACATTATAGGGCCTCTCAATCTACCAGGAAATATTTTTTATACATTTGCTTTCTTTTCTAGATTGTGAGTCTCTATAGAACAGAGGCCATTTGTCTATAATTCTAGCAGCTGGTACTTACTAAATGTGAGTTGATTACATAGAAGGAAAAAAAAGAGTCAGTTAAATGTTAATGGCCTTACTTCATTAAATAATCAACATTAAATTGGGCTTATTTTTATTTTTTTACCATTTTAGGATTATCACTTTCTTCTCCACCTTCTACCAGAAGATAGAGAATGTGTCTGTATCTTTTTAAATGATAGCACAGTTCTTAAAAAACAAGAAGTAATGAAACTCATACTTTTCTAATTTGGTCAGGTATTTTGTTAGGTTCATCCAGTTCAAATGTGGAGACCTAGTCAATAACATTTTCCAGCTCTTCTTACAATTACTCCATACCTGATGAAAAAACTTTTTAACTACACTGCAACTTCCTACTTCCCTGTGTCTTTTAATAATATTGTGCTTCCAATCTTCCTATTTTACAACTTCTTGTTTTCTTTAGCTGGGGTAGATATGAAGGCAGGTGAGTGGAATTGTCCATCCCTAGCAGTTCTGAATATCGTTGTTTAACTCAGGTTAGTTTTTTTCTTCAAAAGTCTGAGAACTAAAAACATTATGCTGCCCCCTTTGACCATGTAATTCCAAATAAAATCCATTTTTATGTCCAGTTAATTTCTTATATAGTCCACACAAATCATATAAAAACTTTCTAAACATATTATTAGTTTACCCCCTGGGGAATCTATACTTGACTCATCTCTCTGCTCTCCAATGCTGCTCTGACTAGTTTAGGTGCTTGTGTCCTTTTTTTCCCTGACTATTTCTGTTATACTAACCTTTTAAATGGTCATTTGTTCCACATTCTGTCATCAGATTAATCCTACCAAAGCACAGCTCTGATGTTTGAGCCAGTGTGCAGCATACTTCTTGGCAAGATCAGGTGTTTAATAAATGTATGGAAAAGTGATGTCACTCACTCCTGCAAACCGCTTTTTCACTACTTTTGCAGTGCTCCATATTCTGACTTTAACATTTCTAGCTTTATTTTCTATTACTCCCTTTTGGCTAGGGTTTCTCCTTCTAAACTAGCAACCCTGTGTCCTCTGAACACATCCAATGCTATTCTGCTTTGTACTCATATGTTTCCCTCTTTAAAGAATACTTTCTAATTATCTCTCTCTTTTGAATTTCTCCTTAAGTGTCAAGACACAACTATAACCCTGTCCAGCAAGATCTCTTTCTCCCTCTGAAATCCAGTGGCATGTTTATCTTCCTCCCTTTTATGTGTGTGGTTTATATCTTTGTCTTGATATATTATGGTTATTTGCACATTTGCTGTACCTCTGAACCCCAGCTGTTTGGTGCTCTTCTGAGAGCCCTTCTTTTTCCCCGAGGCCACGTATGCAGGACTCAGGGACTCTTCATGTACAATACATAGTGGTAAGAAATGTACAGCTACCTGAAGATTCTGTGGAACTGGTAGAAAAGGTTTGCTTTTCTTTCTCTTGTATAGCTTATTTTAGGATAATTTTAGATTGCAGAAATGTTGTGAAGATAGTACATAGAATTGCCACATATCCCACATAGTTTCCCCTATTATTAATATTTACACTAGTATGGTATATTTGTCACAATTAACTAATAGTAATATTTTGTTATTGCTGGGCACAGTAGCTCAAAGCGTGTAATCCTAGCACTTTGGGAAGCTGAGGCGAGAGGATTGCCTGAGCTCAGGGGTTTGAGCCAGCCTGGGCAATTTGGTGAGACCTCATCTCTACAATAAATCAAAAAATAAGCTGAGCGTGGTGGAGCATGCCTGTGGTTCCAGGTACTTGGAAGACTAGGTGGAAGGATCATCTGAGCCCAGCAGGTCGAGGCTGCAGTGGCCGTGAGTATGCCACTGCACTCCAGCTTGGGCGATAGAGTGAGACTCTGACTCAAATAAATAAATAAATAAGCAATTAAATAAATAAATAAACTAATATTTTGTTATTAATGAATGTGCTTGTTATATTGAGATTTCCTTAATATTTACATAATGTTCTTTTTTCTGTTCCAGAATCCCATCTAGAATACTACATTACACTTAGTTGTCCTATCCTTCCCCTTCCATAGTCTCCTCTTTACTGAAAACTTCTGAGACTTTTCTTATGTTTTATGATCTTGACAGTTTAGAAAAGTACTGGTCATGTAGTTTATAGAATATCCCTTGATTGAGATATATTTGATATTTTTCTCATGATAATATTGGGGTTATAGATTTTTAGGAGGCGACGCGAGCTTGTATGTATAAAATTGTGGTAAAACACACACAACATAAAACTTATCATCTTAACCATTTTACATATATAGTTCAGTAGTATTAAATACATTCACAATATTGTGCAACCATCACCATCATCCATCTTTGTTTTTTATTTTATTTTAGATTCAAGGGGTACATGTGCAGGTTTGTTACATAGGTATATTGTGTGATGATGAGGTTTGGGTTTCCATTGAATTTGTCACTCAAAAAGTGAGCATGGTACCCAACAGACAGTTTTTCATTTTGTTCCTCCCCTTCCCTCTTTAGGAGTCCCTAGTTTACATCCTTATGCTTGTGTGTACCCAGTATTTAGCTCCCATTTTTAAGTGAGAACATGTGGTATTCTATTTCTAATTTTTTGAGGAACTACCATACTGTTTGTCATAGTGATATAACACTTTATGTTTCTACCATCAGTGCACAATTCCAATTTCTCCATATCCTTGCCAACTCTTGTTTCTGTGTGTGTGTGTGTATGCTTGCGTGCACATGTGTGTTTGTTAATAGCCATCCTAGTCATGAGGTGATATATCATTGTTTTGGTTTTTACTTCTTTAATTATTAGTGATGTTGAGCATCTTTTCACATGTGTTTATTGACCATTTTTATATCTTTGGAGAAATGTCTATAAAGTCCTTTGTCCATTTTTGAATTGAGTATTTTTGTTGTTGTTGAGTTTAAAGAGTTCTCTGCATATTCTGGATATTAATCCCATGTCAAATAAATGGTTTAGAAATATTTATTATCATTTTATGGACTGCCTTTTTATTCTGTTGATAGGATCTTTGGTGTGTAAATTTGTAATATTTTCATGAAGTTTAATTTGTTTATTTGTTTGATGTTCATGCTTTTGGTATCATATTTAAAAAATTCATTGCCAACTCCAATATTATGAAGATTTTGCACAATTTTGTCCTCTAAGAGATTTATAGTTTTGGTCTTTGATCCATTTTGAATTTTGTATAGGATATAAGGGAAGGGTCCAACTTCATTCTTTTGCATGTGGATATCCAATTTTCCCTGCACCATTAATGAAAAATACTGTCCTTTCTTCCACTGAATGGTCTTATACTCTTGTCGAAACATTTGACCTTATATGCCAGGGTTTATTTCTGTGCTTTCTATTCCATTTGTTTATGTATCTATTTTTTATGCAGGTACAACACTGCTTTGATTACTGTAGCTTTGTAGTAAATTTCAAAATCAGGATATGTGAATCCTTCAGCTTTATTCTTTTTTTCAGGATTGTTTTGGCTATTTGGGGTTACTTAAGATTCCGTTCTAAATGATTTTTTAAATTTACATGCATTAAACTCCACACTTTTGTGGTAGAAATCTATGGGTTTTGACAAATGCACAATGTCACACATCCACCTTTACAATTGCATACAGAATAGTTTCGTCATCCTAAAAATCTCATGTTTCACTTCCTACACACTCCCCTATTCCAAAGCTCCTGAAAACTATTGATCTACTTACGATTCTATAATTTTGCCTATTCTAGAATGTCATGTGGATGGAATCAGATTGTCTTCTTTCACTTACAGTATGCATTTAAGATTCATCCATGTATTTGCATGACTTGATGGCTCATTCCTTTATATTACTGATTAGTATGAAGGAAGGTTTTATATTCTGAATTTTACAACACATAACTTCATAGCTATCCATTTGATATTTTTTCTCTCAAGTTCTCTGGTCACACAGAGGCTTTCTTGCCATATCCTATGCAGCACTCGCTATTTTTCTAATGTCAAGAGCAGTTTAACTCTTTCCTTCAAAACTGCAATAGACCAAGAGCTCAGCAATAGACACAAAGCTCTTTATTTGTTTCCAGCCCCACCCGAACAGCTTCTCAGAATTTACCTTCCAAACACCTATATTATTCTTCTTTATGGTTTTGGTTAACTTTCTCCTTTCCCATCATCATCATTTCACCTCTCTTTATACCATCTTTTAAGGTGTTAACTGTATCTTTAACTCTACAGAAATGCTGTGCCTAGTCCCTAGTAGGCATTCAATAAATATTCACTGAATGGACCAATAAGTGATTTGGTATAATGTAAGAGCCAGATTGCAGGCAAACCAACATAACATGAAATGAATGCTGGGGTCTGTCCACCTGGGTAATATAATTATTTTCTATACACTTAAAAAAATATTTGAAAGCTACTTGTAAAAAAGTGACCTACAATATGATATACACTCAATTTATGTAGAAGACATGGTGTTTATACAAGCACTACTGAATAGTATTATGCTAGTGAACCTTCATAATGTATGTCAGAATTTTTCAGTATTAGCCCAGAACATCAACATTACTACAAACAGCTGAAGTATATTGCATGAAATTTATTTTTTCATGAAATATTGCATGGGCAGGTTTTGGGATTTGGCCAGCCTGATTAGAATTATTATTATCTATATTATTAGTAGAGGGAGACGATATGGCTGTTTATTAAGTAATTAACATTAAAAAATCCTTAACATTGTCATAAAGCTTAAATACTGGGATTTCAAGCAAAATATTTTAGAAGGATCTCAATTTTAATATACTTAAATTGGAAGATAAACATGATTCAATTTGTGGGTCCTTCTTGCAAGGCTGTGTTGCTTGGAAACTTGCTGCCTTCGAGCTGTATATTATCAGTCTTTGTATGCCAGATCTCTGATTTCAATGTGAATAAACTTGAAATTTGGGTAATGGGTAAAAAAGGAGTCCTTAAATCTCTCTCACCTCCCTTCTCTTTCTACTTCTCTTCCTCCTCCTCTTCTTAAAATATCTGCCATTGTCTTTGGTTATGGAGAAGATTGTCACTCAGAAGAAATTTTTCCTCAGTTAAATTTCACATGTTTGCTAACATCCTTCATAGTCCAATTGTTTGTATCAGAAATGAGGTCATAAAGAACGTATTGACCTTCCAGAGTCAAGAATTCTCCATTTTAAAGATTTATCCCTTGCTGGGAGAATTGTTTTAAAGTATAAAAATGTATACACGTATAATATTACAAACATATTTCAAGTCTTTGGGTGTTTTAAAAGAGGCTACTCTACCTTTGCTCATTTCTGTTGCAAGGTAGGTTCCTATATTTTTTAACACTTGAAATGGTTGAACTCTTTTTTTGTATCTTGTATTTTTTCTGGACCTTTCTTTTTGTAATTTATAGGTTGTGAAAATGCTATTAGAGGTAATGGTTTAGCTGGAAGTGTTTGGTACCATTTCAGGTTAGGTGACCTTTGTTTTTCAGGCATGGCAAATCATTAACCCCTTTAAGTAGGACTTGTAACATAGGAAATAGAAAACAGAAGGTAAAATAACCTATATAAGGCCTTCCAAAACTTTTCTTCTTGAAATAAATGTAGATTATTTGGCATACAGATAAGATCTTTCCACCACACCCAGTATGCATAAATTCCATATATGCAAATTGGTTTTTACAACTTCAAAGTTTTGGATTACTTGTATCCTGCATTTAGCCGAAATGAATATTCTACTTGCTCTTTTTCATCATACTCCAGTAATATACAAATTTCATTCTCATGGACTATAAGAGTTTATGTCAGAAATTGCAACTAACTTACTACTAGAGAGATACTTGGGAATAATTGGGTCAATGTTTTCTTAACTGATTGTGTGTTCAGAATGAAAACCAGTTGACAACAAATCGTGAGTTGCCAAAAAAAAAAAAGAAAAAAAAAATCACTGTGCTCCAGTTGTACCCATACTGTTGTTTCTTGGGTGTTTCCCTCAGAACATTTCTACTTTGATATACTGACACATCGTTTCTGAGAAAACCTTAGTAGCAGAAGTTGCCGCTTTGGCATCCTGAATTGGCAGTAACAAATTGGCTGACTTCTATATTGGCACCGCATATTCTTTTCTTTATTAAATATTGAATAAAAGGTGTCTACTAAACTGCAAATAATTCATATATGTTTCTTTCTGTACTGATAGAGACTTTCAAGTTTTAGAGATTTGGAACACGTGGTCTGGCCCTTTCTACCTTTTCAAAACTCGTGGCTGGTTTTCTGCACTGGGTAAATATGTATGACACCTCGTGTTGTTCCTGCTATATCACATACACAGCACATTTTAGTCCTGTATATGTTACATAATTACATAATATATACCCATAGTATCTTTACAAGATAGGGCAGGCAGTGCTCTAATAATTTATAAATGATGATGAGCCTTGGAGAATTTCAGTAGGTTTTCTATAGACAAAATGCTAGGATGTGGTAAAACCTGGATTAGAACCTAAGCTTTCAGATTTGAGTTTAGGAAACTCCATTTAAATATAAGTTCCAAGCATTGTTGCTTTTGGCCAAGGGATATTGTATTATGAGCAAAACACAGAAATTATATATTTTGCAGTTTATGCTCTGTTGGTACCAGATATCACTTTATACTTCCCATTTTCATCACTGTGACCTTTTGATAACAGGAGATCTCATTGCTATTCTTCCTTCTGATTTCTTTAATAGTTAATCTCATTTTCCAAGAAGAATTTTAATTCCTGACCTAAATATTATAATGAACACATTAACAGGTTATGTCAGCATGACCTACTTTGTTTCCCTTTTCCAGTGCAGATGCTCATGAATATAATTTAGTATTATTTTTAAAACAGTACATTTTACTTTTTGAAGTTTCTCTGACTGAGTTTATACAGTCAAATACTGGCGCATCTTCTAAAAGATCTCTCTGGCAAAGGAAGAACACCAATCATTGATGTGTTAAGGGTTATAGAGAAGAGTTTTGATTCTATGTCACATTTTCCCCAGCAGAACTCAATGCACAGTTTTACTTAGAGTTGATGACTTTGTCTGGTCATGAAATGGTTTTGGGATGAAGGATAATGCTATGAATAGTAAGGAAATATTAGGGGAAAATGATTTATATAGTGATTTCTATGTTTCCTAACACATGTACCTTTACCCTATCACTGGCTTTGGCTCTTTTTTGTTTACAAATAAGTCCTGATATCTCCTTTATAAATATTAGTCCTTTAAAGCTGATTGACAGAGTATGTGGTCAAACAGTATGTTCCCACTTCTAAAAACCTGGGAGAAACTCAAGAAATAGCTTTCTCTTCTCATTGCATTTGAGATTTTATGCCTATTCAAGGTTAAGTAATGAATCATATCCTTTCCTTTTACCCTTTAAAAAAATAGCATGGAGGATTGGGGGGAAGTCAATATTCAGAAAAAATGTTGTATTAATTATAATTGAGGCACTTGCATTGTACCAAATAATATTTGAAAAGTCTTGGAGCCCAATAATGTCAAGAAACCCACGATATTGTATATATAAAAGAAACCAGTTATACACCAGTTTTCTATGTTTCTGTAAAATAAAAATGAAAAAGGTGTCAGCTGACACCAAATCCTCACTTCTAAACATATGTCCATGTAACAAATATGTATGTGTACCCACTGAGTCTAAAATAAAATTTTAAAATATTAAAAAAAAAAAAACAGAAAAAGTTGTTAGATATTAAGCCCTCTGAGAACCTTGGGAAATGTCATTTAAAGGTATCCTCTAACTCTTTGTCCTTTTAGGTGGTCATGTTTTTGCTGCAACTGGGCAGTGCCACGTTCCTGGTCACAGAGCCTGTGATCAGCGCTATGACAACTGGGGCTGCCACTCATGTCGTGACTTCACAAGTCAAGTTTCTCTTGGGAATGAAAATGCCATATATCTCTGGACCACTTGGATTTTTTTATGTGAGTTTACCATATGTCTTTGTTCATATATTTTGAATGTGAGTATTTCACATAGTTGAATTAGGTTAATTACAATACTGAGATTTTCTATATTAAAGCATCTTGGATTTAAATACAATCTCATATAATATTTTCAATGTGATTTAGGGTATGAAACTAGTTTAATAAGTAATACCTACTAATTTTTTGAAATAATTCCTTATAATGAACAATTGAATATGATATAATTTGGGGGTATAATTAGAAAAAAATAACTTGAATTTTTGTGAGACAGTTATGTTGCCAGCTTCTAATGGAAGCCATCCAGTGGGATTGTGGACTACTTTAGCAACAGTACACTCTACCCTATCCTTCCAGTATTGTGAACCCCTCAGTGTAGATCAAATCAGAGGCCTGGTCAAAATTGGTGGCTGAAGACTTAACTGGCAGACAATCAGTTATATTAAAAGTCAACTGAACCTGAGAGGGGAACATCTGACCTTTTTAACTTATCCTCCTTACAACACTTCACTGTTCTTGGTTTCTTTTTGAAGTTGACCTAAAACCTATGACTGTTTAGGAACTTCCATTCTATTGGAGATTTATAAGAAAATAAAGTCTTTTTTTTAAAATCGTTTTGTGTGTGTGTTGGGGTCTTGCTTTGTTACCTAGGCTGGAGTGCAGTGGCACAATCATAGCCTCAACCTCCTGAGCTCAGGCAATCCTTCTGCCTCATCCTCTCGATAGATGGGGCTACAAGCATGTGCCACCACTTCCAGCTACTTTTTTTATTTTTATTTTTTTGTAGAGATGAGGCCTCCTAAAGTGCCTCAGCCTCCCAAATTGCCAGGATGGCAGGAGTGGGCCACTGTGCTTGGCCAAGAATTTTAATGAAATAGACCACTGCACTCCAGTCTGGGCAAAAGTGAGACTCCAACTCAAAAAAAAAAGAAATAATCAATGATGCGGAAAATAGTGTACAAATGAAGAGGGAACCACATATAATAGGGAAACACTGGAAGCCATCTCAGTAACAGGGATTAGGTCAATAAATTATTTAATTAATAACAATGAACTTGATGACAACCAAACTTCATCTTACTTAACTTTATGCATTGCTGTATACTAAATAACATTAATGTTTTATAGCAAGAGTATTGCCATCCATAGTTTTCTTGAAAAAACTCAATGAATGGAATGATCTAGTCCCTTTTATTGAGATGGTTTTTGATGTTTCCCTATTATACGTGGCTCCTTGAGCATCCTTTTTATTTGTACATTATTGTCTATATCATCAATTATTTCATTAAAATAATTTTCTAGTTATTGAATTACTGAATCAAAAGGGTATGAATGCCAGTCTGAAAAGTTGTACCCATTAATATTTTACTCTGACTTTATCATTGTCAAATCTGGTTATTACTTTTTAAAAAAATTACCATTTGATATATGGAAAATGGTATCACTTATTTAAATGTGCATTTTTCTGATTTGTTAGTAAAGAAGTTAATAAAGACAGGAATTGGTAACACAGAGCTGGAAGCTGATTCTGAATTTTTGTTCCTTAGGTAATATCCTGCTCAATGATTCATTCATTTTAAGAAAGCTTAAAACCAAAACAAGAACACTGGAACTGGGCCTGGAAGCAACATAATTCCAAGCTCCAGCTCAAACAAAAACAGGCCAAAGTAGCTATAAGCTGTCAGCTGACTAGCTGAGGGTTAATATGCCAGGTCTACATGATACAACCAAATCAGTGATAGTTTCTGTCTTGACCTCCTGCTTGGGAACGGCCTGCTTCTCTGTGCATGTATGCATATGCAGCATAAGAGAATGACTGTGGGTTACAACTTAGCCTCTTTAGTCATATCTGCATTCACAAATAATCATTTTTCTTTGCTCTAATTGTATTAAGGAAGTAGGGTACCCTAATGTGGGAATGACATTGGTATTTCAGCTTGTTTTTCCAGTGGTAATGTGCATAAAATGCTGTTTATAATGAAGTGTGTGTGGTTTTTTTTTATTTTGTTTTCTTATAAGGTAAACTGCAAACTACTTTACCTTGGTCTTGTGAGTCAAACACTGTGGGAATTTTGGAGGTCTTTCCTAAGATCCCACAGTGAAACAGAATCAGATTTAGGAATATTTTTAGATTGCTGGCTTGAAAATTCACATAATTCAGTTGGTGAAAATTGCTATGCTTTGTGTTGATAGAAAAAAAAAAGAAGTTCTTGTGTTTTAATGCCACAGAGTCCTACACTGTTAAGGTGGTAGGTAGAAATGATGCTTTGGTTTTTGGCCAAGGTTTCAAAAGGGATGCTGGTATTGCAATGTAAAAATTGTGGTGACCTGAGCATTAGATTAAGAAATAAATTGTGCATCATATATAGGTTACACTGGGACATAGGGAATTGGGCTTTGGTATAGTTAGGCTGAGAGAATCTGATGATAATAATGTCAATATGAACTTGCCCTGGATCATTTAGATGGTGTGTGAAGAAGCAGAGCTGGGTTCGGCAAGGATATAGGGCAAAGAACATCATGCAGGCTTGGCATCGGGTCAAAGAACCTAAAGGAGGGAGAGTGAGCTCACACATTTTGGGGCTTTTCTCCCCTTTTCACGATGCTTCCTTCTTCTGAGTTTTCACCATTGTTATATCCTTTTTGGAAGCTACTCAGGCTGATAAGATATAAAGAACATGTTACTTATATTCCTTGGGAAATAAATAAATACCTAGAATATTTAAGACTCTTGCATAATGAACCAGTCATGATTCCTAATAGTCTTTAAGGTGGAACACTCATTTTTGTCAGAATAATTCCGATTTGGCCAACCAAAATGTCATTGATTAATTCTGGTAGTGGCAATCTTTACTGTCTATTCCTAGGTTGGGGTCTCTCTTCTGTCACTATGTGGCTTCTACAGTGTTTTCTTCCTGAGTGATGCCTGACTCTGTGCTATTCAGAGAATTCCATTGTCTAGTATGAATAAAATTGCCATCTGTTTGATTGCTCTGAGCTGGCAGGTGTTCTTGCTACAGTGGAACATTTTTAGGGAGCAATTGAATCAGATTCAAGTAGGGGTATGTGTTCAGTTCTGCCATTTTGGATTATAGAAGAGAACACCAGTAGACTTGAGGATAGATGTGACATAATGTCTTTCCTTTTTCTACAGCTGGCATGAGAAACATGCCACCAATTCCAGATAAGCTCAGGTAGTTAGG
Organism: Tarsius wallacei; assembly: GCA_963574415.1. Lineage (NCBI taxonomy): Eukaryota > Metazoa > Chordata > Mammalia > Primates > Tarsiidae > Tarsius > Tarsius wallacei. The sequence continues at coordinate 48,987 of CAUYQG010039642.1, read as the reverse complement.
CCACTCTTTCTCTTCTAGCTGAAAGTTGTTAACAATCAGATTCCTCAGGTGAGAAGTTCTCCCTCAGTGTTAAATACTACTAGGATGTGCCCCTAGTGCTTCGAGTGCCCTCTTAGAATTCCTGGGATCCATATATTCAAACGGAATCATTCTAGAATAACTATAATGACCTCCTATGTCCCCAAGAAGAATGGATATAATTAGGCCTAATTTATCCTCTTATTTACCCTTTCTAAATTCCTTCACAGATAACTTTTTACCTTTTCCCTTTGTTCTTCAACTTTTATCTCTAAATTCATATAATTCTAATGAAACTGTCTTTCTTTTAGAATTATGGCTATTTCTTTGTGGACTTCAAAGAATACTTTTATGCATTCTTCTTCAGTTATATATTGGGTAAAAATTAATTTTTTCTGAGGTAACTTTTAGCTCTGGTGACTTAGGGGCCATATAGTCAGGTACATACTGACTGGTCTTTTTGTTTTTTCTTTAGAAAGATGCAATAGGGGAAAGAACTTTAGAATTATGGAAGCCCAGATTCAGATCATAGCTCCAACCATAACTTGAGCAAATAAACTAGTGTATTTGACTTCCAGTGGCTGTTCTGTAAACTGATAATAATTATACTTGTGGGATCTATTCCCTCAATGAAAAGCATGGAACATAGGTATTCATTAAACAGTAGCTATTATCTTTCTTACTATTAATGAACAATTAGATAAAACAAATTATTATTTTTTAGAATGCCACTTTAGTAAAAGATACTAATACTTTCCATTTATAGAGGACTTGTAACAAGAACAAAATTAAATAGTAATAAAGTTATATCTATTTTTGCAACTTAAATAAAGGTGACTTGACAATTTATAAAACTTAAAAAATAAGTACATATGCTATAAGGACCAGTCATTAGAATTAAAGAAATGCTATGTTATGGTTTTTAGTTTATTTCTACTTACAAATGCTTTTATCAATTCAGTTAAATCCCCCTCAGCAGTTATAATCCTGTTTAATAAATTATAAACAGTGCTATAACTAAAACTAAGCAGAAACAATAATGTTACAAGGTTTACTTCTGTCTTGAGATCCTGGCTCATAAGTTAAATTTCTCTGTTATTGTCTTCTTTTACATTCAAATATCTGACCGATAAGTTGATCTCTACACAGATAAGAGGGAAAAGATTAATCCTTTTTTTAGAATAAGTTTTGTTTTAACATTGAGAAATGCTGAAGTATCTTTTTTATTAGAAGGATGGTTCCCCCCAAAAGGCACAATAAAAATTACAAAAAATCCTAGTTCATGTTAGCACATGTGGATTTTTTTGAGATGGCGCCAAGTGTCTCTGCCTGTAGCAGCCTATGAGAAATTTGGCAAAGCTAGTTTCATTAATATTGCTTTATACGAGTACTGTTTTAAATAATTATATACAGTTCTGTACATTAAGCCGAAGAGCAAAAGACTAACTTGGCAATATAGTCAACTACATTTTTATTTCTTCCTTAAAAATGAAGAGTTTCAGAGCTGAAAGGGTTTCATTCCCATCCCTACCCCTGAAGTACAAGCAAAGCACTTTTCTAATTTGGACTGCAAAGACTGCGAAGCAGGAAACAAGAATGTTAATAAAGTGGGATAGAAACGTCAGAAGGAAATCTGAGCCAATGAAACATTTTCTTTTATAGAGAATGAGATCACAATTAAATATGGACAAATGAGGTTTATATGTGGAGAACAAATCTACTTTGAAGACATAGGACCTCTGGGAATTCTGAATCAAGAACACGTTTTGGTGGTTTGTGAAAGCCCACTTTTTCTCTGGAGATATTGTGACATTTCTATTGTGAATTGGAGGGATATTCAATATACCCTGAAAAATGGACAGAATAAACTGAAGGGGAGAGAAAAACGAATGTTCGTCTGCAGCTGGATTCAATTAGTGAGGCAGGGGATAGAAAATGTGGCAGGTTTAATTTGTATATAAAACAATTATACGGACATTTGTAGCCAAGGTTACTTTAAGATTCAAAATCAGAGAGCAAATATTTTTGCAACTCAACCATCTTTGGGTAAGTTCTCTGCATCCCCCACAATTCACTGAAAAATGTGACCACAAAATCCAGAGCTCAAGTAATTTTAATTAACCTAACTTACTAAACAAGAGATGGCTAGGAGCCACCAAGCCTTGGCATGCTTGGTTTATGTCTGGTCCAAGTGAGTTTTGTGTACTCATGATGTCTTTAGCTGTTGAACATACCATGCTTCCCCTAGACTACATTTTAGTCTGAAACTTAATTTATCTCTTGAAGCAATAGCAAATGGATTTATTCCTAGTGTGAGGTACAGTTTTTGATCAGAAATTTGGGTATTATGTTGTAAAAATGAATTGAATGTTATTTTTTTCCCTTTCCTTTTGGGGTTTTATTTGTACTGATACAACAGTACCTGGGGTTGATATTCAACTTAATATTTTTCTATTTGTGTTCATTACTTTGGAGGGACTTGATCTGATCAATGCCTATTCTAAAAATTTTAATGATGTTTAATGATATAAGTAAAGTTTATGGTCAGCATCAGAAGGATCAGAGATGACTTTAGGGGTCCCTGAGCAGGAATCTAGATTGGCTGGGACATAGGTTCCAAATTGAAAGCAATTGGGGAGGGGAGTGGGCATGCCTGAGCAATCATGGCTCATATTTAAAGTCTCATAGGATGTGAAGGCTGCCTTAAATATTCCACAGAATCATCTGGGGGAGATTTTACAAGCTACACATGAATAGGAAGAGATTAGCATGCAATCTTGATTAAAGAAACTCTAGAAAAGATTTACTCAACAATTATTTATTGACCGTCCTCTGTGTAACTTATTTTCCTTATGTGTTAAACATAAGACGTTGATGATAGAGTTTAACAGTAACATTTCTGTTCCTGTGAAATTTTATTGAAATACCAAGGAGGGATGTAAGGTAAGGCAGAAAAAGACAAATTAACAAATTGGTATCTCAGACAGTGTTAATGAAGGAAACAAAGCAGTGTGATTGAAGGTGGGTAGTGTGATAGAGTGAAGGGGATGGATCTGCTTAGGTAAGATGGCCTGGAAAATCTGTTCTGAGGACACATTTTGAGTGGATGCCATAAAGATGAGAGATGCCCAGCTATGGGATGAGGTGGGTTAAGAATATTTGAGTTTGGAAGAACAGCAAATGCAAAGTTCCTAAGGCAGCTATGAGATTGACTTGTTGGAGAAACTGATAGAATGGTTTTGCTCTTAAGATACTTTCCAGTGGAATTTCAGAAATTTTGTGATTCTGTTTCATTAACTCCTGATGTTTGGCTTCAAAACCAGACCTTACTCTTGTTTTATGTGTAAAGCTGGCTGAACATAGGTTTGATAACGAGACAGACCAAGAAATACATGCCAGTTCCACTGTTTTAACTTCAGTGTGACCTTAAGCAATATATGCCTAACCTCTATGTAACTTATTTTCTTTATGTGTTAAGTGGAAATAATAATGCTCACCTTGCGCTAATTGAGAAATTAAATGAGTCACTGCATATAAGCTGGCTAGTATAGCGCCTAGAAATGTTAATTTTTGCACCTTTATACAAATGATGACATTTAAACAGTTTCCCCATTCTTTCTTCCTGAGTCTACCCTCTCTCTATCTGCCTGTGGTAGGGAAATGTAATGTAATAACTCCAAATCTGAGAATGCTTGTGTGTAATGTTTACCTGTTCAAGGAAGTCACCTGGAGGTACAGTAGCGAAAGACACTGGTTTATTAAAACTTACGGGAGGCGCTGATGGTGTCAGGTTGGTGAAGAATCTACATCTTAGGGCAGTATAGCAAACAGTTTTATAATCAAAGCAATAAAGCTAATTATTCAAATTCCTATACTGTGTGTACAATTACATTGTTTAAACGTGATGACTACTTTGTTTTCAGCTTTGCTTGGTCACCTGTGTCCCATGACTCATTACTGAGAATATGCATACACTTCAGAGACCAACATTAGCCAGAGGCCCCCAAGGGAGGGGGCAGGAAGAAGTCAGATATGGGGGAATCAGACTATGTTCAGACAATACCCCACAGGAAAATGTAAAAAATTCATCTCCAATCAGGGTAGAGAGAAGAAATTAGGGTGAATGTACTATACAGAAACAATATGACTTTTACCAAATATGTTTTTTTTTTAAGTCGCAATTCCTGTACTAACAGCTTTCAGAATTGAGTTGGAAGACTGATTACTTCCCTTGTACTAACATGACCCTGATGCTAATGTTGAAGGCATGAGGTCAGAGGGTGAAAAAAGCTTGTATGCCTGTGAAGCAGCCAGGTGCTGTTGAATCCTGCTGCTAAAAAGCAAAAGTCATGATTTCATGCTGCATGGTAGTTTCCTATTAAGAAGGGTGGCATCTTCTCTCCAAAACCCAAGGAAAAAAGGAAGCTTTGGGAAAGTTTGGAAAAATCACTTGCTGGAATGAAATTATTATGAGAGGCATTGCTAGAATGTGCAAGTGTTGGTCTAGAGAGAAGGGACCTGTGTCATAATCTTGATTCTGTTATTCACAAGCCAAGTCACCTGGGGCAGGGCACCAGTCTTGGGTGCCTTGGTTTCTATATCTAGAGAATGTGTGTGTGGAACAGATTGATATCTAAAGTTTTTTTTTTTTCTGGTGCCAACAAGCATCTTTTGAACATTACCTTTGTTAGGCCCTATAGTAGTAATCCTTGACACAGATATTGATATTGGCCATGCCTAATTTCTCTTTAAAAGATGCTCAGTCAGTTGGTGGTCTCTCTTAATGCACTGATAATTTAGTAACCACTACTGAAAGCTTTCTGTTCAGTCTCATTTTGTGTTTTTAAATACTTCTATCTTGGTTGACTTGAAAAGAAGGGAATTGCTAGATTGTATCTTGGATCCCAAGGACAAAAACTCTGGATCCCCTTTACCTTTTATATTAGTTTGCTAGGGCTGCCACAACAAACTCTCACTGGGTAACTTAAGCAGAAATGCATTTTCTCACAGTTCTAGCAGCTGAAAATCCAAGCAAGGTGCTGGTGGGGCCGTTTTCTTTGAGGGCTCCCTCCTTGTCTTGAAAATAGCCTCTCTCTTGCTGCTTCTTCACAAGGTGGTCCCTGGTGCATGTGCAGTCTCCTCTGTGTTCCTTTGAATGTTCTGATCTCTTCTTCTTATCAAGAAGACATCAGTCCTGTTAGGTGTCTTATAAGGACATCTAATTAACGGCTTCATTTTAACTCAATTATTTCTTTAATGACACTGTCTGTACATATAGTCACATTCTAAGGCACTAAGGGTTAGAATTTCAACATATGAATACTGAGGGAATGCAATTCAGCCTGTAATACTCTCTTTGAGTTGTCTCAGAAGCGAGTAGCTTTTAATTTGGTGCTGGTATCGCTTAATTTGGTGCCTGTGGCTACTGTAACAAGGTACCACAAACTTGGTGACTTAACATAACAGAAATTTATTCTCACATTTGTTGAAGATGAAAGTTCAAAATTAAGGTCTTAGCTGGTCTATGCTCCCTCTGAAGGGTCTGGGGAGAATCTATCCTAGCCTTTTCCAACTTCTGCTGGCTTCAGGCATTCCTTGGCTTGTGACTGCATCACACCGATCTCTGCCTCTGTTTTCACCTGGCCTTTGCCTCTGTTTGTCCTTCTCCTGTCTGTTATAAGGACACTTGTCATGGGATTTAGGACCCACCTAGGTAATCTTAGATGATCTCATTTTGAGATCCCTTACTTGATGACATCTGCAAACACCTTTTTTCCAAATAAGGTCATAGTTATATGTTCTGGGGTTTCGAATGTAGACATGACTTTTTGAAGGGCTGCAATTCACTCATTATAGTAACACAATCATGGATAGTGAGGAGGTTTTGTGTTTTGCTTGTTTGTTTTAAAATTAGAATATGACTGGAAATTATCCATATGATGCAATCAGTAAATATAATTGATGCCACATTTCAAAGCTATCCCAAGGGCATGAGTAACACTGAGAGCTCTATATTATGAGATAAGGCTTTTGATAGAAGCAATCTGCAACTGTATGGATTATTAATACATTTAATTCAACATAAGACTTTATAGTAGTTACAGATGGCACAGTGGTTTATTTGGTGGTGCTATTTATGTCTTATTTTAGAAGATACTCTTCCTGAGACATAGAAAAAACAATCCATCATTTTAGACATATGTCTGTATGCCAAATGCACTTTCAAACTGAAATTTGCACACATGGTAGTAAGCATATATGTATGTTACCATTTTTTCTAGAAGTAGTCCTGGCTTTGTGGTTGATAACTGACTCCAAGTCATATATTGGGAATCAAGACTTATAGATTGCAGATTAGCAGTTTATACCTACTATTAAAGTAGTGTGCTAACAGATTTATTAAAGCTTTCTGATTTTCTGACCATTCTATTGTTTCTCTAGTGAAATAGAAACTTATTTATGATAGATCTTTAGGACAAAGATAGCACAGGAATGATAAGTAATAATACTAAAGGGTTTACTTGTCTTTAGCATAGAAATATATATTCTTTGTGTCCCTTTGTGACTAATTCAATAATATAATTATCACTGATAAAATAGTTAATCATTGAAATATCAATACCAACTATCAATTGATGGTTCAATTATATAATTATCAATGATACATAATTACATCAATGGTATAATTATACTCTAAAAATGTTAAAGTCACTTTTCTTTGTCATGTACATTTTATTAGAGCAACCAGATTGTTAAGGGAAGGGATATTTTGATTGATGGAATTGTCTGAGTATTGAGCAGGAAGTTCATTTAGTTTCTAACACTTGTTAATATTTTTAACATGTAAGATTTTTCTCTTTTCATCATGAAATTTAATAGAGTAGATATACCTAAGATTTTTCTTCCTGCACAGGTATTTCTACACAGGGCCTTGTTTAGAACTTCACAACAGTTGTCCAATGAGAAATAACTGAATGACTATGGCCCCAGGCAGATCTTTATTTTATTTTATCTTAACTAAATACTAAATATAAGCTTTTAAGCCTTTAATATTGCTTCACTCTTATAAAATTAAAGTTATTAAAAATCTGATTTTTATATTGGATTGACTCTTTCAAAGACAGATTGCTTGAAATTTACTGCAATGTTAGCTTTGATATTTGCCCTTTGATAATGGGCAATGTTAGCTTTGATATTTAGCTCAATGCCTTATACATAATAGATCTTCAGTAAATAAGTTGATTGAATGAATGCATGACAACTACAAATCCCCCTGATATGATATAACCCAAGCATTGATAGTGAGGAAAGAAGATTTTAGGTTCTTCCTCTCCTTGGCATTCTGCTTATTTGGGGGTAAAAATCTACCCCTATTTACAGATTTGGGTTACATTCTACATCAGACCAAAGTATTCAGCAATATTTATTGAGTTCCTACTTTTTTTTCAGATACCACTCCAGGAGTTGAGAATTGTTATCAGTGAAAAAAAAAACTTATTAAAAAATGGCCAAATTAAATAAAAACACATTATATAAATATATACATTGTATGTGTATGTAAATGTCCAGTAAGTAGTTCAAAAAACCTCACTGCTAAAGAAAATAATAAATAATGTAAATACTATGTATAGGCGATTTTCAGTCAGTTGCATTCCTATATAACAACAACAAGCAGGCAGAGACTGAAATAAAAAGCACAATCCCATTCACAATAGCCACAAAAAAAATGAAATATCTTGGCATCTTCCTAACCAGAGAAGTGAAAGACCTTTACAATGAGAATTACAAAACACTGCTCAAAGAAATCCAAGACACAAACAAATGGAAAAATATACCATGCTCATGGATAGGAAGAATCAACATTGTTAAGATGTCCATCCTACCAAAGACAATCTACAGATTCAACGCAATACCCATTAAGTTACCAACATCATTCTTCTCAGATCTAGAAATGACAATACAGAAATTCATATGGAAACATAAACGACCATGAATAGCCAAAACAATCCTTAGCAAGAGAAACAAAGCAGGAGGCATCACACTTCCCGACTTCAAACTCTACTATAAAGCTACAATAATCAAAACAGCTTGGTATTGGTACAAAAACAGGCACATAGACCAATGGAACAGGATAGAGATTCTGGAAGCAAAGCCTCAATTCCTCAACCAACTCATCTTTGTCAAAACCTCCAACAAAAACTACTGGGGTAGGAAAACCTATTCAGTAAATAGTGCTGGAAAAACTGGCTGACCACATGCAGAAGACTAAAACAGGACCCCTATCTATCACCATATACAAAAACTAACTCTAAATGGATCAAAGATCTAAAACCTCAAACTATAAGAACCTTAGAAAACGCAGTAGACACCCTTATGGAAATATGAACTGGCAACAAATTCCTATCCAGAACCCTAAAGACCAATACCTTAAGAAATAAGAGAGACAAGTGGGACCTCATCAAATTAACGAGCTTCTGCAAAACAAAAGAAACCATCAAGAGAGCAGGGAGACAGCCCACAGAATGGGAAAAAATATTTGTCAACTGTATATCTGACAAAGACCTAACATCTAGGATCTACAAAGAACTCAAACGCGCTGAAAGGAAAAAACCAAACAGCGCCTTTAAAAAGTGGGCAAAAGACATGTATAGACACTTCTCAAAAGAAGAAATATGGGCAGCCAACAGACACATTAAAAAATGCTCAGCCTCACTCATCATTAGAGAAATGCAAATCAAAACCACATTGAGATACCACCTAACCCCTGTAAGAATGGTCATCATTAATAAAACAAACAACAGCAGATGCTGGCGAGGATGTGGAGAAAAGGGAACACTTCTACACTTCTGATGGGAATGCAAACTTGTACAGCCTTTCTGGAAAACAGTCTGGAGATTTCTGAAAGAACTGGAAATTGACCTTCCATGTGACCCAGCAATTCCCCTATTGGGAAGATACCCAGAAGAACTCAAATTATTCTATGAAAAAGATACCTGTACACATATGTTTGTTGCAGCTCTATTCACAATAGCAAAAACATGGAACCAACCATGTTGCCCATCGAAGCTGGACTGGATAAAAAAAAGGTGGTACATATACACGGAATATTATGCAGCCATAAAGAAGGACAAATATATGGACTTTGTTGCAAATTGGATGGATTTGGAGTCGATCATACTCAGTGATTTATCACAGAAACAAAGAACTGAGTTCCATATGTTCTCACTCAAAAGGTGACCTTGAACAATTATAATGCTATAAGAAAGCAATTGGCAGTAGTGGAAATTGTCAGGGGATGGGGGGTGGGACTGGCAGTTGAGGGAAACTGCTAGGGGAAGGGGGGGCATACCTCATCAACAAGGGTACCTGCATGATCAATGTTTGTATACCTAACCCTGAATTGTACCTATCTTTAAAATAAATTAATTAATTAAAAAAATAAAACACATTTTTCTATGAAAAAAATGGCCAAATTAAATAAAAACACATTATATAAATATATACATTGTATGTGTATGTTAATGTCCAGTAAGTGCTTCAAAAAGTCCCACTGCTAAAGAAAATAATAAGTAATGTAAATACTAAGTATAGGCGATTTTAATTCTTTGAAATACCTCAAGATGGATTTATGTATATCAATATTTTAAAATTTATGTCGTTATAATAAATGATCAACTTAAACAATAAGTATTATAGTCTCAAAATGAGCCAACACCTATTTTATTAAACTGATTGATCAGTTCCGATAAGATAGCTAATTTATTTATCCATACAGATACAAGTATTATCTTTGCTTCTCTGAGACTTGAGAAGAAAATGACATTCCTCAATAGGAATTTTTATCTACTGGAGCGTAGTGCATGATAGCACTCAGATGATTGGATTTATACTAGAAATGAGAATTTTTATGTGTGCTTAGAATGCTTAAGGACTGTATTAAATGAGCATATGTGAATATGTGCGCATGTATGTATGCACAGCCTTAGCTCCGTTTCTATCCCCGTCTCCATATGCCACCCAGCTCCTGTGAGCCTGCTTTGGCTTGTGACTTCTCTCCGTGGTCCACATGACAGTCATTAGAATGACACTCCATACCAGCCTCTTTTCCTATTGTGTTCTTCGTGCTTATTGTAATGAGCTGCCCACCCCCATGTTCTTCTGGAGCATCTTGTGAGATGTGCTTTGCTTGATGAATTGTAGTTTAATCCAGACAGACAATAAAAACCCTAAGGGGTTTTCTCATTCCTTTCATTCTGGGGTGGTCATTTTTATTACTGCAAACACATGTTCTTGAAATGCACACCACAGCAAATTTGGTATGGACTAAGAGTTTTGCATATTTCTACCCTGTCTTATACAGGCACTGTCATGGCATACTTTTAATACCATGGACAAAAGGCAGAAAGAATACTCTTCTAAATGCTTTTAAAACATTTGGATGTTTTTCTTTTTCCTGACAAATCAACTGAATAATATTCTTAATTTTATTCTCAGATCACTATAAACCATCAGAAAGCATTTAGACAATTCTTTTTGACATCTCTTTTATCCCCATTCTCTGTAGCATATATTTCACTGAGTAGCATTTTGTATTTTTATCCTGGGCTTTGAGTAATGGGTAACTTTGAGAAGTGGACTCTGTTCCTTCACTTACTGTAGGACTCTTTTGAACAATTATCTTCCATAACATAGAGAGATAGAAAAATGTTTGCATCTCACATAGCTATAATATTGCAGTAACTAATTTTCTTTCTAAGTAGTATGGAATAAAATAGAATACTGTGAAAAAGATAATAAGTAAAATTATCTGATCTCTAATTTATCTCTTAATGTGTCTGATTACATTGTTAATGGGTTTGTTGTTATTGTTTTAACTCTATGAACAAAGGGGATGTCTGGATAACCTGCCTTATCCTGATTCTTTCACCAATGAGACTTTTTTTAACCCGAGTACATTTTTTTTGAAAGAGTTAAGATTGAGGCTGGGCATGGTAGTACACAGCATAATCCTAGGACTTTGGGAGGTTGAGGCAGGAGGATTGCTTAGGCCCAGGAATTTGAGATCAGTCAGGGCAACTTAGCGAGACCTTGTCTCTACTAAAAAAAAAAAAAAAAAAAAATTAGCTGGGCTTGATGGTGCATACCTGTAGCCCCAGCTGCTCTGGAGGCTGAGGCAAAAGGATTTCCTGAGCCCAAGATTTTGAGACTATGGTGACCCATGATCATGCCACTGCATTCCAGCCTGTGTGACAGAGTGAGACCCCTGGCTCAGGGGGGATAAAAAAGGGAAGAAAGAAAAAAAGAATTAGATTAATAATGATAACATTCAATATATAGCATTCAGACTCAGCTTGATTATACTTCCTTTACACCAGGCATGTTCCTGATCCCGGGGCCAGATGGGCTGAGTCCTTCGATGAAAACACCTATTAAACAGAATGTTAAGGGATTCTAATGAATATAGTTTATATAGGTTCTTTTGACTCATAGTCCATGTAATATTTTGATCCCATATTTGTGATTGTGGAAAAATTATATTTGAGATACTGAATGAAGAGGACAAAGAACACCAACAAGTTGGGCTGCTGTAAGAATAATTTTTGTGCTAAAAAGTGAAATAAGCAGACAAAAAACTAGTCTTCATCCCCTAAAACTAGACTTGAGAGATCTGCTATAGACAAATAGAATTGAAGCTATAAACACTAGATTCAGCATGTCAAAGAGAAGAAGTTAAAAGACGTTGACAATAAGCATTTAAGACCTACTTAAAACCTTTAAAACCCCTGAGTGATATATCTTCATAGGAAAAAAAACATGGAAAATACTGATAATCTTTTAGGCACAGCTATAAACATTCCAGATACAGAAGTGTCAAAAAAAAGTACACATATTTTAAGCAATGTTATCTGTGTATTACCTTTTGAAGTTGAACTGAATTACAGTAGTAATATGTAGTATGACCTTTGCTCAACCATGCTTCTGCCATTTTTTTTTACTGTCCTTCCCGTGGCATGGTGATGCTAGCATTCATTTGATTAATGCCATCTTTTGAAAGAACGTCATTTCAAATGCGTATACATTTTTTTTGGCATATCCTATATATCCATAGAAAGCTAGGGCTTTCATAACCATAACTACAGACTGGGTGACTTAAACAACAGAAATGTATTTCTCACAGTCCAAGATCAAGGCGTTGGCAGTTTTGGTTTCTTCTGAGGCTCTCTCCTTGGCTGATGGATGGCAGCCTTCTCCCTGGATCCCCACATGGTTTGTCTTCTGTGCATAGTACATGTCTGTGTTCTAATCTTTTCTTATGAGAACACCAGTCATACTGGATTAGGGTCCATTCATCTGACCTCATTTACCTTAATTACCTCTTTAAAGATCCAGTCTCCAAATGCAGTCACAGTCTTAGGCACTGGGGATTAGGATGTAAACATATGATTGGAGGGGTGGGGCACAATTCAGCCAATAACAATATCAAACCATGCATATTTGTTTGAAACTTGCTTTTCCCACTTAGCATCATAACAGGAAGGCCATTCCATGTCAATAAATATACTATACGTTTTGTCTAAAATAATTTGTTTAATGGATGTAGACTATTATATGTATACATGTAACCTAGTGAATTCAACCCATTCTCTTTTGTTTTACTCTTTAAATGGTTTCAATTTCTTTTGTGCTAGACAATGCTTCAGTGAATATCTTTGTAATAAGGCCTTTTCACATGAGCCTAATTATGTTCATAGCTTAATGTCTTAGAGCTGTTGAGTCAAAGAATAGAATATTTCAAAGGATTTATTTTTTCAGCTTTATTGAGATAATTGACAAATAAAAATGTCACATTTAAAGATATACAACATAATGTTTTGATATATCTATACATTATAAATAATTACCACAATCAAGCAAATTAACATATTTATTGCCTTCAATCATTCTATCATATCACCAAAAGATTGTACCAACTTATACACATAAGGACATGTAAATGAGTTTTTATTTATTCTCCTAAATTATACTATTTAAGTCATTAATTAAAATTTTTTTTTTTTTTTTGAGTTGGAGTCTCACTCTGTCACTCAGACTGGAGTGCAGTGGCTGCTCCCAGCCACCGCAGCCTCGACCTGCTGGGCTCCGGCGATCCTTCCGCCTCAGCCTTCCAAGTAGCTGGAACTACAGGCACGCACTACCACGCACAGCTAATTTTTGATTTATTGTAGAGATGAGGTCTCGCCAAGTTGCCCAGGAGGGTCTCGAACCCGTGGGCTCAGGCAATTCACTCACCTCAGCCTCCCAAAGTGCGGGATTACAGGCTGAGCCACCGAGCCCGGCTGAAAAAATGCTTTCTTATTATTGTTTGTATTTGCATTTCTTTGACCACTAGTGTGGTCCAACTCTTTGTTCATACTTCTTGATTATTTGCACTTATTTTGTTAATTGTCTATGTCTTCTACTCATTTTAAAATGTCTTTATTTTCTATGACTTCGGGTTTTATATTTAATCTAGATTTTATTTTATCTTGCTTAGTTTTGCTTCAAACATAATATATTGAACACTCTTTTCTATAATCCAACTTTTATGTGTTTCTGGGTGCTTATTTTCTAAATTTTTTCTTATATATTTTAATACTCATATCATGTTTTGATTTTTTCTAAATATATATACTTATGTTTAGTAATATAAACCCATACATATTTTTCTCTTTCAAAATTTTCTTACGTATTCTGTGCATTTAATATTGTATATAAATTTGAAAATCATTGTGTAAATTTTTCCAGACAACAAAATTCTAGTTGGGTGTCTTTATACTAAACATTAATGTAGAATGAGGATTGGATTTAGGATAATTATTATTTTTCCACTTTAGCACTCAGGTTAGGGTTCTTTAAAATCTCACCCTATCTTTTTTATGCTAGTAGTTCAGATGCTTATATTACAGTCAACAAAATCTTAAGTTGTTGAACAAAATGTTATTGGCATTTAGTTTAATAAACATAAGGTTTCTATTTTAGAAAGGGCTTTATATTATTATGTTCCTTGACATTACTCTTACATTTATTCTACCTTTTCTGCCAAGTCAGATTATCCCAACCTTCTTCCTAGTTTCAAGCAAATTCTTTGATGTTGTCATAATTTCAAACAGGCCTGCTTAATTTTGAAGACAAATAATGGTATTGGTTTCTTGACCATACTTTTCAGGAAGTCATATACTCCTCCTCTCACATTCTATGCTCTATATTTTACAAATGCGCTCTGTAGGCAGAACATTTCCCCTCCGGACTCAATCCCCTTACCTCCTCTACTGTTCATAAACTGGCCAATTTCTGTTTATCTCAGAAAAGGGCTCCCACAACTATTCACAATTCTAAGTCATACACTTCAGGTGCCCTTTTCATGTCCACGGCACTGTATGCACAAGTTTATTGCTTTAACTGGAAATTTCTACACTAGACTGAAAGCTCTGTGAATACTGAAGCTATATCTAAATTGTTGAACATATGGCCCTAGTACTGGCTATGGTGCTTGGTATAAAATATGTGGCAAAAAACAAATAAGTAAATGCTGGATAACTGAGAACATGGTACTATTTTTATAATAACCAAATATCTGATGTCAGTTAAATACCAGTTTTTAACTTATTTGTTCATGGCTTATATGTATGCTTGTTTGCTTCTGGGATTTGAGGAAGAGTGGTGGGGACCATAGTTGGGGAGACTATGGGCTCCCCTCTGCTCTTAATGATGAGTCTTCACATAACTAATGTGTTATAACATCTCTTGAAGAGTCAGGCAAGGAGCCAGAAGAGTCATTCTCTTTAACAATGTTCTTACATAGGAAGGTGCAAACCCTGAGTTTGATGGAAGAATCAAAGGCACAGCAATTTTGTACATGAGAATCAGCACTGACATCCTCCTACCTCTGCCTTTCCACTCCCTAGCCATTAAAATATTTTAATAAAACATCACTGACTTTATTTGGAGCTATACTTTCATGGTGGTATATTGTGGGTGACCCTGAATTTTGTTTGTTTTTTTCTCATTACTGTAGATTTATGCATATGTTTTTGAAAACATCAAGTCTGTCCAACTGGAAGCATTACTTTTATCCTTGTTGAGTATCGTGGTCCTTGTTCTGGTTAAAGAGCTGAATGAACAGTTTAAAAGGAGAATTAAAGTTGTTCTTCCTGTCGATTTAGTTTTGGTAAGTATGAAATCAACATTTAGCTTTCTGCCATGCAAAGTTTTCCAGTTGTTGGGGTGATCTGCAGAGGCTTACTACATTGTCTACGGTAACCCCCAACTACTCCTGTCTCTCATTAAAGTAGGGCTGATTTGCGTGGCTATACATTAATATAAGAACAGGAAACATTTTGAGTCAGCAATTTAAAAAAGGAGGCACACATGTTTTCAATTTATTTCATTTCTCATATGCTTATATTTTTTAATATAAATGAGAGGACATATAGCCTGGGATCTTAAGGAAGAAGACATTTCCAAAGGTGAGACTCAAAAGATCTCTGGCATAATCCTCTGGAAAGCAATAAAATGTGATGTCACATTTTATTGCTATACCTGCATGATATGCACAGAAATATTATCAATTGACAAATGTCCATTAGTAATTGGTAGGTTTATTGATACTTTTGTTACGGATATAATTTTGCTTTATTGAAAGAATATTCAAGATTTTCATGAGCATTCTTTCAATAAAGCAAAAGGCTGGTTTTCTTTTTTTTTTTTTTTATTATTATTTTATTTTATTATGTTATTGTGGGGTACAATTAGGGGTTAGGCATACAAAAACATTTTGTTCAGGTACCCTTGTTGATAAGAGGTGTCTCCCCATCCTCAGATAGATACCCACCAAAATATGTGTAAGATTGCTATAAGTTACAGCAGTAAGGAATATTGATAAATGCTTTTTTAAAGACCTGAATAAATTGAGGGATGTTCATGGCTTAGAATACTCAGTATTTTTAAAATGTCGGTTGTGTCCAGTTCATCTATAGATTCAATTAACTCCCAGTCAAAATCACTGCAGGTATCTTGTTTGCATGTGTGTGTGTGTGTGTGTGTGTGTGTGTGTGTGTGTGTGCGCATCTCTGAATTTATGATTGATGAGCTGATTTTAAAATCTATCTGAAAATTAAAACGATCAGGAATACCAAAGGCAGTCTTGGAGAACAACAACATTTGAATATTACACTGCCAGATAGAGAGATTTATTTTAATACTATGATAATTATTCAGTGTAGTCGTGGTGCAAAGAGAAAAATAGACCAATGGAGCAGGAAAGAGTTCATAAATAAACTAACATATAGCCATTTAGTGATTGTATTTGTCACATATTTTGCTTAACAAATTACCCCAAAATGTAGCAGTTCATAAAGCATATATTTGTCATCTCACATAGTTTCTTTAACTCAGAAATTCTGGAGCAGCTTAGCTGGGTAGCTCTGGCTCAGGGTCTTTCCTGAGTTTGTAGTCAAGCTGACAGCCACAGGGCTGCAGGAAGGGCTTCCAGCCCCACTTGGCTCGGTTTTGGTAGGAGTCTTTATCTCATAGGTCTCTCCCTAAGCCTTCCTAGCAGCTGGCTTCCTCCGGCAAATGCCATGAGAAAGAGAAAGTGGACAAATGAGAGAGTGCTCAAAACAAAACGCATCGTCTTTTATAGCTTAATAGAAGTTACACACCATTCTGCTAAGTGTTCCTGGTCCCCAGACCAAGCCTGATACGATTTGGGAGGGGATTACACAAGAGTGTGAATGCAGGAGGTGGGGGATCCCTGGGAGTCATCCTGGAGGCTGCTTACTACAGTGATATTAGTGACACTGTAGCATGGTAGAAAAGAATATTATTTTCAAATACAATCTGGATCAATTAATTGGATGTTCTTTTGGAGCAGAAAAATCTGGATCCTAATCACACAATACCTGAAAAAATACCAGATTTACATGTAAATGGTAAGATGATAAAGTTTTAGGAAGAAAATGCTAGGAAATATCTTCATGATTGTGGCAGGGAAACAATTTCTTAAACAGGGGCTGAAAGTTAATAAGTGTAAGTGCAAAAAGTAAAAGCCTGTGGTTATTAAAAGACACTATTAAGGGAGTTAAGTGAAAAACCATATAGTGGGAAAAAAAATAACATCTCTAACAACTCATATACAGACGTTAAAAAGAACTACAAATCGTTAAGAAACAGGCAGACAACCCAACAGAAAACAAAGCAGAATACTGAATAGTCTCCATAAAAGAGGCTATTCAAATGGTCAATAAACATTAAATGTGTTCAACTTCATTAAATCATCATGGAAATGCAAATTAAAGTCACACAGAGGCATTACTACCCACTACAAGGAAGATGCCCTGTTAAAAAAAAGACACATTTAAAACTTTAAAGAGACATTTAAAATTTAAATGTTTGGAAAATACACTCGGATGCTATATTAAAAATACATGTCTGAATGTTGGTGAGAATGTGGATCAACAGGAATTCATACACTGCTCCTGGTCGAGAAAAATGATGCAACCACTTTGAAAAACTGTTTTGCAGTTACCCACTAAAGTTGCACATATGCTCATCTTATGACCCAGCAAAATGTACTCTTAAAGATATGACCAACAGAAATGCATCTATGTGGTCATCAAAAGATATGCACGAATGTCCTTAGCAGCATTGCTCTTAATATCCAAAAGTTAAGCCAACCCAAACAAAATGCCCAAAAGTGAAGCCAACCCAAATGCCCATCACCACAGGATGGCTAAAAACATTGTGGCATGTTCTCATAATGACCTCTACAAAACAATGGAGATAAATCATACTCATCATAATGTACTCAGTGAATTAAGTTAGACAAAAAACACCACATGCTGTATAATTCTTATGAGGTAACTTTCAAAAACAGGCAAAATTATGCCAATATAGTGATTAACTTTGATTAACTTTAGTTGGGACAGTGACAGGAGCAGAACATGTTGACGGTTTCTGAGGTGCTAATGAAAATCCGTTCCTCTGCTTGGGATGAGGTTGACAGTAAAATCAAGGGAAAAGATTGATGGCAATTTAACTAAATTAATAGCATAGAGAAAGATCTTTTAGGAAAATGGGACTGTCACTTTGTTAAAAGAAGAGATAAAAGATGATGATGCAAAAGAGGAAAGAATCTAAAAACGAGCTCCTGAAAGAGAGTAAGAAGAAATTCAGAAGAGCTGTATGTGTTAAAGCTAATATATATATATATATAAAATATATATACATAATATATATATATATATGTATGTATATATATATATATATAGGGTGCATGAAAACAGGAAGACAATTTTAAAGGAACATACCTCCAGGAATTTTCAGGCATTTTTGCCATAATTAATCAATAAAGTTAGAAGTACGGTAATCGACAGAAAGTGAGGGAAAACGGGGAAATTGAATTGTTGAGGACAGAGACAGAAATTGGAAAGAGCCTTGAGGAGTTGAAATAGGAATTAAGTATGAAAACATTCAACTCTTGTCAGGAGACAGAGAGGAATGTAAATCATTAGATTTCCATAACAATATTCATACTACTTCAAGCACAATTCCACAATACACATATTATAAATGGTATATAATAAAGTTTAAAGATTATAGTTGGAAGTTAATTTACAAATGCATGTATTTCTTTTGTTAGCTCTAATCATTTCTATTAGGCTTATCTGTATTTATAGTCACATTTGCTGTATATGAAAATTAATCATGTTAATTTAAAGTTCCGTTGTATCAATATTTTCACTCGTCCTGATGATATGGAGACTTACCTGCATTCCTTTAGGCCATCAAATGGTCGCTTTTCTTCAACAAACTGGCGCAGTTTAATCAACAAGGTTACCACTCTTTATAACTCATGCAGTCATCATTGTAGCTTCAGCAATGTAACTTTTACATATCGGTATTTACATAATCTTCTTGGTATAAATCCTTACTAATGTGAAATAATTAGACATGTTTTTGTTTCAAAATTTTTTGAGAAAGTCAATGATTAAATCAGAGTTTATCCTTTCCACCCACACTCTAGAATGGTATACTTCAATACTTTGAATACTTACTATGTAGTACTTGGCTTTATATAGTTAGTATGGTAATTTTTTTCTCGAATAAATTATTGGTATTCATTTCCTTAGTCAATACATTTTTATTTCTAAGAAATCCAATTTGCTTATTATCTTTAAACTCACATTTTAAACCTCACCTGTTGTTTTTATTGGACATGTCATGATCTCATTTATATCTGTCCTAATGATTATTTTTACTTATTTATTATTTTAATAATTATTAATATATAAAATATAATAATTAAATAAAATAATTATTTTTACTTTTAAAATGAGGTAAAATGTATAATGTGTCCTGAATTTACTCTAGGTTATAGATATCAGTATATCTCAGATTTGTAAGAGGTAAGTAGATGTTCAAAGTTCTCATTGAATCAGAAATCTTTGCTGAAATTATATGTATGTATAGGATAAAATGCATTTTCTTTTTATCATTTATTTAAATAAGGAGCTTAATAATTAAAAAAATAGTTGTTTAGTAAAACAAAAGAAAGAAAAAAAATTGGGGTGGAAAGTTTCTCAATGCATCAAAGCAAACAAAAAACCATAAAAATAATAACAGATGAATATTTTAATACCCAACAAAAACTTTTGTAAAATCCTGTAAGATTGACAATTAAATAAATGAAAAGATCTTTTTCAAACAAATTAAATAATTGGAAACATATTTTTCAAATAAAGTGTTAAAAATCTCACTATGTAAAAAGATTTACAACTTGAAGATCAAAATAAAGTTTCCTTAACCTTTGAGTTCTATGTACTACATTTAACAGGGAGTAATTTTTCTCCCTCTTAGAGGCCTCTAATCTCCAAATATGTTCAAATAAATCCAGCAATTACTTCTACTGGCCCAGCAGTCAGTCCACCACCAGCTCATCCCTTGCCATCTATCAGGAGTATAGGAACCCTGTTCAGCTCTGGAATCAGATCCAAGACCACCTAATGTAGCCCTCTTCTGAGTCCAGTTGCCTACAGAACCTCTCCTGGTAATAACATCCACATTTCTACCATTCTAGTGAGACCAGAATTCAACCAAGTGAGCATAGGCCAGGGATTTTACAATCAGTACTATCATTTGAAAATGGTAAAGTTGGGGGTTCCACCCTTTCCTGAGCAGGCCAGGCAACTGGGATACTTACCTTGAATACTACCCTCCCTCCCAAGTCTTGCCTCTAGTGAAAATACTCCTTGTCGAAGATTGGACTTGAGGCTAAGCTGGGCATTCTCTCCTTCCCAGAAATTAATATCACAACATTCCTAACTCAGCGTTAACAATATCTTAGGAGGTTTGGCAGTAAATAAATCCAGTTAACCAGGATTCTAAGAGAGAATGCCAAAAAAACCCCAAATCTGACTTTG
The DNA here is from genome assembly GCA_963574415.1 of Tarsius wallacei. NCBI lineage: Eukaryota > Metazoa > Chordata > Mammalia > Primates > Tarsiidae > Tarsius > Tarsius wallacei. The sequence continues at coordinate 28,510 of CAUYQG010039642.1, read as the reverse complement.
AAATATTTCACAAGGCATGTGATGTTTAAGTTTACCAATGGGCAACTTATCACCAGTGTGCTGTGGGGGAAAAAATGTTGTGGACAACATAACAAATATCAGCTATTGCTGGGATAGTAATATAAGAGATTTAAAAATTTTATTCCTTGAAGTTTCTGTATTCACTAAATTGTGTACAATGAACATATCTTGCTATTTAAATAAGGAGAAAAAACATCTGTTGTAAAGATCAGTCACAATCTATTTTCCTGTTAAAGATTATTTTCTACTTACAAGAACAGGAATAATTATTTTTCGTTTATAGGAACACACTATACAATTATCTTTGCTATAGTTCATTAAGATCAAATCCAATTCAATTTTGTCAACATGTAAATATGTTTATTTGAAGTTTTCAAAGACTATTAGTGGCTCTAATATTTGTGTAGACCAACAAATTAACTTGATGTTCTTTTTAACCAAGAAGTTTCTCCTTAAGCAATCTTTAGCATTCATTCACTCGGCAGTTATTGAATTTATTATATTTAGGCACTAAGATTAGAAAATAATCAAAATATAAGTCATGCTACCTAGAATCTCAGAAATTTGTAGTAGAAACAAGTAGGTAAAACATTGAACATAATATCACAAACTATTCTATAAATTTGAGTGTCATAGCATAAGCAAATTAAGGTACAAGCAAAGAAATGGCTGTAACGCTAAATTAATGCATAACTACTTTTCTGAGATCCACTTGTTTATTAGATATCTCCATAGCGGAGTTTTAAGAACATGGGAGTACAAACTGTTATTACATGAATACTCAAGCCAAACCTTTGCTGACTCTTTAGTATGCTTTAAACGTACTCAATTGTTAAAGCAAAAAATATGTTAAAATACTCACCTTCATTAACAAAAGCTAGCTTCATCTATTTTTTATCAAATGGGTAGAATAGTCTCAATATTTCAAAGAACTATGCTTTTTTCTTTTCTTTCTGTCTTTTCTTTTTTTCTTTTTTTTTTTGAGTCAGAATCTCACTCTGTTGCCCAGGCTGGAGTACAGTGGGCGCTCACGGCCACCGCAGCCATGACCTGCTGGGCTCAGGAGATCCTTCTTCCTCAACCTTCCAAGGAACTGGAACTACAGGCGTGCACTACCACTCCTGGTTACTTTTTTGATTTATTGTAGAGATGAGGTCTCACCATGTTGTTCAGGCTGGTCTCGAACCCCTGAGATCAGGCAATCCACTTGCCTCCATCTCGCAAAATGCTGGGGCTACAGGTGTGAGCCACCGCGCCCAGAGAACTATGATATTAATTGGAGGTTTAAAATAGTTTCCTTAACTTTTATCCCTTCTTATATTTTCCAATAAATTTTATCACAATTAAAACCTGCTATAATCAGAACATCTCTTGCCTGTAATCTGGGGCTAAATTCTAATTATCCATTTCCTAGGACAAGGGCTCTCTTATACTACTTCAAACAATCTGAATCTTTGCTAAAAATGAACAACGGCAACCCACATGTAGAAGAGACACTCTTCTTTGACTCTGGTAACTGATATACAAATTAGAGACCTCACGAACTCATATATTTTTTCTAGGTGTTAATTATGAAAGAAAGTAAATCACAAATCTGCAAACCCAAGGAATTATATTTTAGTTTCCAAAGAATGCACAGGGGCATATATATGCCACCACAAATGTTTCCAAAGAGCTTTGAACAAAACAACCTGTCATTTGTCTGCACAAGAACATTACGAGGACTGCCTGGGTGCATATCATGTATGTAGTATATAGTAAAATTAGGGGAAAACTAACGTCTTTCAATTCTCTATCTGTTTTTCTTTGTGCAGTATCTAGTGTTTACTGAAATACTGCATTTCAAAAGATGGAATACACAATACAGGTTGTTATGAAAATTAAGGAAAAACTAAATCAGTTAAATCTTTTGATGTATCGAAATAGAAATTTATATATAATTATCCTACCATTGGGGCAACCCCCTCGTGTCCCCTCCCACTGTGGGAGCTTTTCTGTCCTCTCAATAAATCCTGCTTTCTAAAAAAAAATATATATATATATATATATGTGTGTGTGTGTGTGTGTATGTAAATATATATATATATATAATTTTTTTTTTTTTTGAGTCGGAGTCTCACTCTGTCGCCCAGACTGGAGTGCAGTGGCCGCTCCCAGCCACCACTGCCTCGACCTGCTGGGCTCCGGCGATCCTTCCACCTCAGTCTGCCAAGTAGCCGGAACTACAGGCGCGCACTACCACGCCCGGTTGATTTTTTGATTTATTGTAGAGATGAGGTCTCGCCAAGTTGCTCAGGCGGGTCTCGAACCCGCGGGCTCAGGCAATCCACTCACCTCAGCCTCCCAAATGTACGGGATTACAGGCTGAGCCACCGAGCCCGGCTTGTAAATATATTTTTTTAGAAAAAAAAATCCTGCTTTCTAAAGAAATATATATGTATATATTATCCTACCATCTAAAATGTTTCATTTGTTTCAAAGAATACAATGCAAGTTAGGCAAAGAAGAGGCAACACTGCTCCAAGCATTTGGGAATCTCTGCATCTGCCTTCTGGTTGTGAAGCGCACAGCGTGTACCAGGGCGATAGAATATGAATCTGGGGCTTAACTGACACCCCTAAAATCCTGTTTCTCCCTCTCTCTCCCTCCCCTTCCCCTCCCTCTCCTTTTTTCTCCCCACTCTGGGTTTACTACACTTTCAAATGAACTAGCCCTTCACATCAAGAGAGTTCCAGTTGTTCTAGTTCAAATACTGCAGGAAAAGTTCAGCCCCTTCAGGAGAAGTACTAGTCTCTCAGAAATGTTGGCAGGTCTTCTTCATCTCATTGACTTGCAATGCACCTTGAGTCTATCACTAATTCCATCACACTTGCTGACAATATGAAGCTCTGGTTGGTTAGCTTAGATGAAAAGCTACATCCAGTAGTTAGAGTGGAAGCATTTTCTTTTTTCTTTTCTTTTTCTTTTTCTTCCTTTTTCTCTTTCTTTTTCTTTCTTTCCTTCCTTCCTTCCTTCCTTCCTTCCTTCCTTCCTTCTTTCTTGTCAGAGTCTCTTGCCACCCAGGTTGGAATGCAGAATGAAGTGGCACCATCACAGCTCACTGCAGTCTAACCTCCTGGACTCAGGCACCCATTCTGCCTCAGTCAGCTGAGTAGCTGGGACTACAGGTGTGTGCCACCATGCCCAGCTAATTTTATAAAATAATAATTTTATTTATTTGTTTGTTTGTTTGTTTGCTTTAAGAGACGAGGTCTTACTATGTTGCCTAGGCTGGTCTTGAACTCCTGGGCTCAAGCCATCCCCTTGCCGCCTCCGCCTCCCAAAGTGCCGGGATTACAGACACGAGCCACCATGCGTGGCCAAAGCAATTTTATCCAAGCTAAGGTAGAGTAAGTTTATCTCCACACAAAGTATTGAATCATCTTATTCCAAAGGAGAAGGGGGGCGGTAGATATCATTATGTATCAATTAGAGTAATTTGTTTGCAGGTGACAGGAACCAATTTGATCCAGCTTAATTAAAATAGGCTGATTTTCACAAGGCAACAGAGTTCTTTTTTGATTTCAAGAACAGGAATAGAACAGGGGCTCACAGTTTGTGCTCCTCCTTCCTGATTTTTTTATTGACATGTGGATTCTTCATTACCAGGCAGCCCCCTTTCAGGCCCCCTCCCAGTTGGGAGCTTTTCTGTCTTCTTAATAAACTCCTGCTTTCTCATCCCCCACCCCTCAAAAAAAAAATCTTCATTATTTTTTGCAGGTCTGATTTCTCCCATACTCGATCTACGGAGAGTCAAATGCAGGGTTGCAACTCCTAGATTTGACATCGCTATTCAAATCTGAATTAGAAACTCTTGTTCCCAAATCCAGCTTCTTGATTGGGAGAATTCAATTGGCTTAAACCGTGCCAAATGGCCACATTTCATCCAATTAACGGTAGCCCAAAACAAGGTCCGATAGACTAAATAGGGTTGCCATCACTCTACTAGTGAGGAGGATAAAGAGTTATCATGAGCTTGGCAGACACTAGAGAGCTTGACTACCTCCCATGAAGAACCCCTGACTAAGGGTAACCCTAAAGCTTCTCTTCAAGGCGTTGATCCTCACTTTGTTTAAACATTCGGTGGGAAGTAACACTTACAAACTAATAATAGTTGCATATAATTTACAGCAATGAGGTGGATATAAAGATGTTAAGAGGAGAAAGCAAAAAAGTAGGTGCCTGAGGACATGAGAAGGGGTATTAGGGGACTGAAAAAAGGCGGTCAAAGAAGGAAGTTGAGAATTCTAGAAATGGTTACTTCACAAAATTGCTAGGGGCTAACGTTTCTTACATTGTACTATCTATAAGCCAAATAGCTTAAATTATAAATCAAGGAAGGTTAAAACTATAATTATCTTCATACTTTCCTGAAGAAAAATGTGCACGAAAAGATACATAAAAGATTAATGAAAATGTCTGCTTTCAGTCCCTTAACATTTAAATCAAAGAATCTGTTTTATGAGTGGTGCAACCCATCCCAGATGCAGGATGATTTACAGGTGCAAAAGTAATCTAGAAGGCAATGTGGCAGGCCACCAGAAGGGGATTTATAAATTAAAATCAATATGTGAATTTCATTCCAAAGCCTATGGTAGTTAGTGTTGATTGCAGGGCTCTGGTGAATGGCCTGTAAACATGTTTTTATTCATAGATCACCACATTTTCTACCAGCAGGAGCTTGGAGACAAACACTATGTGCTAGAGAATTCTAGAAGGAAAAGTTATTTCTGTGAATGACTGTCTAATCTTGGAATATTTGGTAAAGTGTGCACACACACACACTTTAATATAGAGATGCTGGGCAACGGAGTGAGACTCCAACTAAAAAAAATAGAGAGAGAGAGATGCACACCTGAAAGGAGGTTTTTTGTTTTTTGGGTTTTTTAAATGTTTTTATTGTTTTTGGTTTGTTTTAAAGTAAATCTTGAATCAAGTTGAATAAGTGACCCAATGGGTAAACAACAACAGCCATCAAATTGGCATTTTAATATGTGATACACAGGCTTACTTCTAGTCTCATGAAAAGCAACTTTGTAGAATGGTAGTGAGCACCCCTTCTGAAGCTGGACTTCTTAGGCTTGAATTCAGGATGCCTCTCCCCGCTTCAGTGACTTTGTAGGTAAAATGCCTGTGATTTGGTTATGCCATCCCTTTTCACGCTACTCCACAAAATCAACTTAAAAAATTTTTGTATATATTTCCAGGAATGCTTACGTATTTCAAACATTAACTATCGTGTTTTTACACTATTAAATAAGCAGGAGACCATTAGCCTGAGGCTATCTGCATACTTTTAGCTCCTATATAACAAACTACCATCTTTAGTATTTAAACAAGCTGAAACCTAACTTAGGAGAGTAACAAACAATTTATATACAAAAAATTTTTAAGTTGATTTTGTGTGGGGAATGACAGTAGGGTGAAAAGGGATGGCATAGCCAAATCACAGGCATTTTACCCACAAAGTCACTGAAGCTGGGAGAGGCATCCTTATTTGGGCATGGTGTAATGAGTTTCAGCCAATCACAAGCGGCCAACTCATTACACCATGCCCAAATAAGGCAGATATATGCCTAGCTGTAACCAGTCAGGTGATATCTCTGCTTTGCTTCTGTGCTCAGCCTATAAAAAAACTCCCACCTCATACTGCCCATGGAACTCTCCGCCCTTCTGGCTCTGATATTGGTGGGTTCGTGACTCTTTCTTTCCTCAAATGGACAATGTCTAATTTGTTCTTATCAAAAGTCTTGCTTTTAAGAACACAAGTGGGATCATGATATAGACCTTGCTGTATTTCACTTAATATATTTTTTCAATCCTCCCAAGTTTGTACATTAGAACACATTCATTTTTAATATGGATGCATATTGACCTATTGTGTAGATGAATCCTTCTTTTTTAACCTCGGGATGGGAATTGATTTGTTACAAATTTCGCTACTTAAAAAATGTGTAGAAGACACAATAGTAGCCGGGCTCAGTGGCTCAGCCTGTAATCCCGCGCTTTGGGAGGCTGCGGTGAGTGGATTGCCTGAGCCCGCAGGTTCGAGACCCCTCTGGGCAACTTGGTGAGACCTCATCTCTACCATAAATCAAAACATCAGCCGGGCGTGGTGGCGCACGCCTGTAGTTCCAGCTACTTGGAAGGCTGAGGCGGAAGGATCGCCGGAGCCCAGCAGGTCGAGGCTGCGGTGGCCAGGAGCGGCCACCGCACTCCAGTCTGGGCGACGGAGTGAGACTCCAACTCAAAAAAAAAAAAAAGACAGAATAGTAAATATCCTGGTACTTACAATTTTTTTAGAATGAGGTTAAGAATATATGCATGATGACTTTGTAGACGTCATATTGCTGGGTCAAAAGCTAGGAGCTTCAAAATGAAAATCTCACGTTCTAATTTAAATTTTGTTGTCTCCTATTTTCTATAATCAGAGGATTAAAATAATCATGACTATTTGAATTGCTTATAATCGAAAAGTGTCTAAGATTTGGCAAAGCTCTCATTAAAGTACTTAGGACATGTATGGTCTGCTTTGGTGGTTTCGGCAGTGTTTTCTCCCAGTTTTTAGGCTTGTTCTCTTAACCTGTGGGCTAGCACAATACAAAATGAATAGTTTGTACTTTTCAGATCCTTTTCTTAGTTCATTGACTAATTTAGGCTGGCAACTTTTGAAGGAAAGTGCAATCAATGATTGTAAGAAAAATATATTAAACTACATTATGGAAGAACGTGGCCAGCACAGCTAATATTTATTAATAATGAAATCTTGCATTCCTCATGTAAAATGTTTTAGAGGACACAATACAAAAAATAAGTGAGAAGGTCTATCTAGCATGAAAATTCCTTTTTCCGCAAAGGAAATCTCAGAACTTTCAGGTAAGTAAATAGTTTGTAGGTCTCTTCTCTCCTTTTTATTTTCATTGTCACTAAACTCATTGACACCTTTTATAAGGCTTCATTCTGTCAAGGTGTCCCTTTGCCATTCCACAGAGTTTTGTCCATCTCTAAATCTTTATTTAAGTTTTCCTCCAGTGGCATCCTTTATCTACTAAGATAACCGACTCCTTTTATCTCCAGGCCTCTTAGATGAAGGGCTTAAGAAAAATTGGAGTGGGGATGGGGAGGCAGACCAGGAGAGTTCTGTTTTTTAGAGGACTTTATTTTATTCTGCTACTTATGCTTGTGAGAAAAAGAAAAGATTATGGGACATCTTGCTGTTTCTTTTACTGCCCTTCCCCCGCTAGCTGTTTTTTTTTATTTATATCCTGGAGTAAAGGGAACAAAATACACAGGAAAATGATTCTTTCATTTCGTATCTAATCTGCAGTTCAAGTGCTTCAGATTACCACAAAATAGTTATCTGAATCATTTCAGAAATTGTTCCTGAGTGCACATTGAGGTTTTAATGACACAATTGAATGATGGATTAGGTTTTGTCTTAAGGCAACATCCTCCCAAGGCTTTCAGAGCTTCTTTATCTTTCTCACAAATGGAAATTAGAGAGTTACCAAGTTTTACTTCATCAGACTTACTCCATGTGCTAATTATTATCTGATTTACGGTAGAGAAAATTTGGGCTGTTTCATTGAAACTTTGTCTATGTACTATTGTTCAGTGAAAGGATGACTCGACCAGAAACTTAAAAATCTGCGTTTAAAAATCAAGCTTTTAAGACTTGCTGACAGTGTGACATCTGAATAATTAATCTTCCTTGAGTTTCATTTATCACATCTGTATTTACAAGGAAATATTCTATTTTTCTCTAAATCAGTAGTGCTCTGGATTATATCAACAGCTTCAGCTGTTTAAATCCCATTCATACCACTGTTGCCTGACATTTTGTTGCTTTCACTTCTATGATGGAACAGAATGAATGTATTTTCCTCATAGAGTTGTTGTGAGGATAAAATGAATATTTTCTCTTTTTTGTTTTGTTTTGTTTTGTTGGAGTCTCACTCTTTTGCCCAGGTTGGAGTGCAATGGCACGTTCATGGTCACCGCAGACTCGACCTGCTGGGCTCAGGGGATTCTTCTGCCTTAGTCTTCCAAGTAGCTGGGACTACAGGCGCTCGCTACCACGCCTGGCTAATTTTTTTATTTATTGTAGAGACGAGGTCTCGCCAAGTTGCCCAGGCTGGTCTTGAACCCGTGGGCTCAAGCAATCCTCTCGCCTCAGCCTCCCAAAGTGCTGGGATGACAGGCTGAGCCACCGAGCCTGGCCAAAATGAATCTTCTGTGTGATATATAATGTAATGTTAAATAATGTAAAGTGCTTAGAGCACCATCTGACATATGGGCATAATGTTACTTAATACTATTAATGTGCTGTTAATTAGTTGTGAGATTTATTGCAAGCTAGTCCAAAAGAAAAACACCACAAAATTTATATTTCTCAGTATCTTAGTATTGGAAGAAGGTCAGTGTAGACTACACCTCTTCCTTAGCAAACAATGAGGAGTTATTTCACCAGTTGATCTTCAAGTAGCAGACTTAAGGCAACATAATGAACTGTGTTCTTGTATTACTTTTCTATTGCTAGCGTAACAAATTGCCACACATTTAGTGATTAAGCGACACAAATGTATGATAATGGAGTTCAAAAGCATAGGTTAGAAGTCCAATATGGGTCTCACCTGGCTAACTTCAAGGTGTCAGCAGGGCAATGTTCTTTCTAGGGGTATATCTGTTTCCTTGTTTATGCAGGTTGTTGGCCACATTTATTTTCTTTCTGATAATTAACTAGGCTTTGTTCTCAGCTTTTAGAGCCTGCCTGAATTCCTTGGCACACATGGCCCCCTTTCTTCACCTTCAGACAACAACAGTGGAGAAAGACCCTCTCCTACCCGTCTCTCTTGCCTCTTCTTCTGCTCTATTGCTATGATGTACTCTTCTTTCTCGTTTCACTTTGAAGGACTTACAGGATTAGATCGTGCCCATGGAATAATTCAGACAAATCTTCCATCTCAAATCCCAAAGGCTTCATCATATTTGCAAATTTATTTTGCCACGAAGGTAGCATATTTGCAGGTTTCAGGTATGTGGACACCTTTGGCAGACTGGGACCGTAGTTTTCCCTGCCCTAGTCCTCACTTGGCTTTTTTTCGTGGTATTTGTTTCTTCCAGTGGCCGTGTCTGATGCTGTCTCGGTGTCATTTGTTCTGAATCCCAGCTGTGTGCTAGGCTCATCTGGAGAGCTTACTAAAAAAAAAATACCAGTGACCAAACTCAAACCCTCCCCAGTTATAGCAAAGTCCTAGGGATGAAGACTTTTGCTCTACTTTCGATCAAGTCACATGGTATATTATGCGCCTGCTAAAGTTTTTCTAATACAGTCTAAAATTATACAACTCAAGCATACATCTCTGCCTCTGGTACACACGAGGAGCACGTGGACCTCGTTACTCAAGGCTTGTCCTGTGAATCAGCCACAACCGCATCGAATGAGAGCTTGTTAGAGCTTCAGGATCTGGGCCCCACGCGAGAACTGAATTCTGACTTCATAGATCTCAGGCTAAGACGCTGTGTTTCCTTCAACTCTTCAGCGATGTCCATTCTGCTGATTCATGGACTGCACTTTGAATAGCAAGACTCTGGAGGGTCTATATAATACCAATATCAAAATTGCACTGTCCTGAGTTGGTACGTATCCTTAGCTGCATTTTACAGAAAAACGAGCCAGGCATTCATGTCTTTCATTTTATTTTCGCACTAGGGGGTGGAAAAACCAAGGTGCCAACCCGGAGAAGTCCACCTAAACTCCTCTACCACAACACAGGCACTCCCTGAATTGAAGAGTGGGCACATTTATAAGCCAGTGATGGTCACGGCTCATTTGTCTCACTCCAATGTGGAGAGAAAACTCAAGATGAGGTGAGTGTTCTTTGCTGCTGTTAAGTATTGTTTGTGAATATCATTTGTTGCCATTAAGATGGACGTCTGGAAGGTAAAATTCCCAGTTAGGGGATTGGGAAAGCTAGTACTGTCTGGGAAAACTAGAGATTTCTTTTTCTCTCCGTGAGATGTAGCGCCTTTTCTCCCCCAGCCAATTTAACAAAAATATCAGGAATAACAAAGAGACGGGCAAATTCAGTTTTTAATTCTTTTTAGCATTTCACATTCTTTCTCTTTATTTGATCTGAAGTAGACAGTCTTACTGAGAGCATTGAGGAATATTCTTTTTTTTATAACCCCATCTGGAGACTTCCAGCTGAGATTACAGTTTTCTAAGGCTGGAGGTAGATATTATCAATTACCAGCTGCTTCTTAGCTAGATAATTTGAGTAGCTTTTAATGTCTTTAAATGCCAAATGATTGAAGATTAGTACTAATTATATGTAACATATTAAGCCACTGTAGAGCTCTAATGTTAATAGTGACTAGCAGCATTTTTTGAATTAGACCAATATTTAGTGCCTCATTAAATAAATTTTTCATGTCTTACTAGTAAGTTGCAGATTTGACTTCCAGATCAAGTAAATCTCTTCATGAACTTGGTAAGTGAATGAGAACGCTAAAATGTTCACTTGTTATTCTGATGAAAAGATTACAGATTTTCTACCAGTAAAACAAAGCTAAAAATGAAAACAGCTATTATTTATGAAATATTTGAAACATAAGTTGCGTAGTTCCAGCATGGCTTTCAAATTGAATTAAAAAGACAAAGTTTTAGATATTTGAAACTGCCAGGCCGCAGTCAGGATTAATAACAAGAATTTCTGCAAACTCAGCATGCTTTAGCTGGGGTGGATGGGTCAAAGGAATGAGCTGGGCTAGATTGGATCCTATAACCCTGGCTGAGTTCCTAACATGTACCAGTGGTCCTGTGTGCTTTATGTAGATAACCTCATTTAATTGTCACAGTATTCATTCATACTATCTTTGCTTCAAAAGAATAAGAACTGAAGCTCATAAAATGATATAAAATAATTTGTTCGAGGACTTTAAGAAACAACCCCTGAACATCTAAATCCAAAGATTTGTTTTTGTTTTTGTTTTTGTTTTTTTTAATTAAAACATAGGCCCTTTCTCAAAGATGAGGAAGAACTAACTAAGCTTTAAAAGTTGAGCCAAATAAATCCCAAACACTATCTACAATACAATATTAATTTGTATAATCAAATACTTTTATTTAGTGCTTACTGTGTGTCAGGCATTGTACAATAAATTGTTGGGAGAAGGGGGCAAATAGTAAATTCTAGACCACTGCACTATGCTGCTTGAAAGCAGGCAACAGAAATAAGTAAAAAATGCCTAAGCCTTACGTGGGAAACTAGAGGGAAAGGAGGGGAGGGGGGATGGGATTAATGATACTCAGTATCTGTCTGGGGACGGGGAGACACCTCTTATCACCAAGGGTGTCTGAACGAAGCATATTTGTATACCTAATCCTTAACTGTACCCCACAATATGATAATAAAAAATACTGAAAAAAAAAAATAGTTGGGCATGGTAGCACGCACCTGTAGTTCCAGCTACTTGGAAGGTTGAGGCAGAAGGAACGCTGGAGCCCAGCAGATCGAGGCTGCGGTGGCCAGGAGCGGCCACTGCACTCCAGTCTGGGTGACAGAGTGAGAGTCCAACTCAAAAAAAAAATATATATATATATATATGTATATATAAATTCTTCTTCAATTTCTCTTTTAAAATTTTTTTTATTTTAAAGATGTGGGGTACATAATTTATCTTTAAATTTAACAGAATTTCAAAGAAACACCAAAAAAGTTGTTGCTATTAGATTTTTTAAGTATTTTGTCAGAAAAAAACAGAAATATTCTGAAGAATGTAAAAAGGACTAACTATACTAGATGTTAGAATAAATTAAAAACTTACAGTTAAGTAAATTTATGTTGACCTGAAAGAGATAGGCGTATGGACAAAATAGAATAAAGGACATGAAGTAATGATTTATATGCTTTATAGGCAGAAGGTATAATATTCTAGTTCAAAAATAGACAACATACATAATCTAATATACCTCAGAATAACTGATCAGAAAGAAAGACTCCACTCTATAAGTCCAAGATAAAATTATTCTGAAGACTTTAAAAAACTCCACGGGAGGGATGGGGGGGATTCCTTACAATTACACTCCAGCTAAGCTCCTCTTTTCCTATTAATCATTTGCCTTAAGTACCTTCCACTTTTTTAGTAAGACAATTTTTCAGGACAGCAGAGCAATTAAAAACTATCTTGAGCAAGACTGGCTTCAAAACCAGGCCTGTCACTTTCTAACTGCATGCCCTTGAACAGATACCTAACCTCTCTGCTCTTCCATTTTCTTAACTAAGTATTATGGAAGCATTACCAAAAAAAATACATATGATTATATCAGGATGGTAGATTAAGACCAAGAATCTATTCCCTCCCACCTAAAATTTCTTAAATGTATGGGAAAGAAAAATATATACCAACATGTAGTCATCCATAGAAACATTTAAAAACCGTAAGTTGCTGAAAGAAATTAAATAAAACACCAATAAATGGAAAAACATCCCATGTTCATGGACTAAAAGACTTAATAGTGTTAAAATGTCAATACTACCCAAAGCAATCTACAGACAGATGCAATCCCTAGCAAAATCCCAAATCTTTTTTACAGAAGTAAAAAAAAAAATCCATACTAAAATTCATATGAAATCTCAAGGGATCATGAATAGCCGAAACAATCTTGCAAAAATAAAACAAAGTTGGAGATCTACTTTGTGATTTCAAAACTTACTACAAAGTTACGGTGATCAAACAGGATGGTACTGTGGTACAGAACAATGGATGGTACAGAACAATGAAATAGAATAAAGAGTCCAAAAATAAACTCTGGCATAGATGGTCAAATTATTTAATAATTTTCTCTAAGGGTTCTAAGAACATTCAATGGAGAAAGGATGGTTTTTCAACAAATGGTGTTAGAAATAAGATATCCACATGTGAAAATACAAAATTGAGCCCTTAGTTTACACCATATACAAAAATTCACTCAAAATGGATCAAAGACTTAAACATCAAGACAAAAAGTATAAAACTCTTAGGAAAAAAACGGGGAAAGTTTCAAGACACTGAACTTTGCAATGATTTTTTTGGATATGACAACAAAAGCAGAAGCAACAAAAAACAGACTACCTCAAAATTTAAAACTGCATCAAAGAACACAAGCAACTAAGTGAAAAGGCAACCCATAGAATAGGAGAAAATATTTCAAAATCATACATCTAATAAGGGTTTAAGATCCAGAACATACTTAAAAAAAAAAAACTCCTGCAACCCAGCAACAAAAACTTATTTTTGTAAATGGGCAAAGGGCTTAACTAGACAGTTCTCTACACAACATAAACAATTAGCCAATAAGCACACCAAAAGATGCTCAACATCACTAACAATTAGGGAAATGTAAATCAGTCTCACAATGAGATTCTACCTACACTTATTATGATTGCTGCTATCAAAAAAAAAAAAAGGAAAATAACAAAAGTTGACAAGGATGTAGATATATTGGAACTCTTGCACGTTGTTGGAAGGAATGTAAAATGGTGCTTGACCCTAGGGGGAGGGGAAGAGCAGGGGAGGGGGAGAGCAGGGGAGGGGGAGGGGGAGAAGGAAAAAACTATGGACTTCACAGCAACTTGGATTTGGAGTCTATATGGACTTCACAGCAACTTGGATTTGGAGTCTATCGTAATCAGTGACCTATCACAGAAACAAAGAACTGAGTACCACATGTTCTCACTCATAAATGGACCCTGAACACCTACCATAATACTACAAGAAAGGGATTGGCAATAGTGGGACACTGCCGAAGCAGTGCCTAATCCAGGCAAAGAGAGGTCCAATGTAAGGCCCAAACTTCACCTGTACCTAGACCACTTATGTACCCAATCCTGACTTGTACCCCATATCTTTAAAATAAAATTTTAAAAACTTTTGTTTTAATTATATACATAGCTTTTCTTCACAATAATTATTTCTTCAAACACCTTCTAACAACTCCTATACTCTTTCTCTAGGCAGTTAAAATAAGCTTTAGAAACTTTTTAAATAAGCCAGAGCCACACAGAAACTATTATCTACTCAAATCTGGTTTATACTTTACTAAAAGCTGTGTTTATATACTGAAATTACTATTCAATTAAGATATTGTTATCTATTCAACTCTGCTCAGTAATATCTCATCCGTTTATCCATTCATATATCCTCTCACATTTACCAAGCTTCAGCAAGTAATAGGCGCTGTTCTGAAGCACAGGAAAAAAAGAAACGAAGTATCTGCCTCCAAGGAATTTACGGTCATGGGGATTCAGGATGAACAAGAGAAAATTCCATTCTCAATTATCTTGTAGTATAAAAAGAAATATAGGCAACTAAATGGACAATTATAATTGCACATACATAGTATATCTCTGTGAAAGAGTAAGTTGTGGATGCTATGTAAATAGTTGGGGGAAAAGTCTAACTTTATATTATAGAAGAATATCAAGGAAGGCAATTAGAGGAAATGCTGCTGAAAACTGGGCCTATGGGACAAATATAAGTTAAACAGCAGAATGTGTTTGGGGCTTTTAGATACAAGGAATGGCAGGTAAAGCCAAGAGGTAAGAAAATTCATGCAGAAGTGAGGGAACCACAAACAGTCTACTATTAGTGGACACAGAGTTCAGACAGCTAGTGAAGATAGATAATGCTATGTACTAGAAGTTCTATTATCTGTCCAATATCATTTTAGATATAATCAGTTTATATTGAAATTAAAAAGTTGACATTGAAGTTATATAATTTATTATTATATTTAAATTATAAAAAGCTAAATGTTTCTCTGAAGTATTTCTTACAACTGCATGTGACTATAATTATCTCAAAATAAAGTTTTAAAAACAGATTAGAAATATATTTTAAGCATAACTTCAGTAAGAAAATATAATCCTTTGATTTCCTGATTCCAATAATATTCAAGGATAGAAACTGTAGGCAAGAAATTAATAGGCTGAGCATAGTGGTTCACATCTATAATTTCAGTACTTTGGGAGGCTGAGGCGGGAGGCTTGCTAGACCCAAGGATTTCAGCACCAGTCAGGGCAATATAGTAAGACTCCCATTTCTACAAAACAAAATTTTTTAATTACCTAAGGTGTGGCGGTGCACCCTTATAGCCTCAGCTGCTTGGAAGACTAAGGTAGGAGGATTGCTGGAACCCAAGAGTTCAAGGCTGCAGTGAGCTATGATCATGCTACTGTACTCCAGCTTAAGTGACAGTGTGAGATCCCATCTCCAAAAAAGAGATAGGAAGGGAGGGATGGAGGGAGAAAGGAAGGAAGGGAGGAAGAGAGGGAGGGAGGGAGAGAGGGAGGGAGGGAGAGAGGGAGGGAGGTTGGTTAATAAAAAATACCAAATTAACATAGAAGAAATAATCATGTATATTTTTTAGTGTTGATCTATTCAAGATGTTCTCCCAAAAGGAAGAAGTTTGAAAAAAATTTTTTGAAATTGCTCTTGTTACCAAAAATTTTTCTAAGCAGTTTAGGTGGTTAGAAACTGTATGGTATAGTCTAAAGAATGAGAGCTCATGTCAGTTCCAGATTCTGGATCTGCCACTTTCTTAACCTCCTCAGGGGTCTTTTAAGTCAAAATTTGTGATAAAAAATCTGTGATAACTATATTCTATCCTCTAAAAGTTTGTTTGAGTATATGAGATACAGGTGCAGACCCCAACAAAGTTGGTCCAAGCATCTATAGAGTGATTCATAGAGATTCCCAGTTAATTTGGCTCTTGTTCTGGATAATTGGCACTAAGTTTGGACATGTGCTTGGACTAGGCTTTGGCTGAGAGGGAAGGCTAAGGATGATCAATGAAGATTGTGTTCATGTCCAAGTGCAGAGATCTGCACTGCCTCAATATATACTGTTTAACCCTGGGACAGATGGAGTCCACCCAGCCACATGAGACAGTTACCTCCACATATCCAAATCAATATACTGCTCTAGCCTTTTATATATAAAAGACTGGCTGAAGGGGAATAGATGAACTTCTAAATGTTCTCCAGTGAGCTTTACTCACTGGAGAATATCATCTGCAACTGTATACATCCCTAGTAGAATTTTGAGATCTGGGATTGTACTGTCGATTCCTCTAGCTATGGCACACTTTCAACTGTTTATTTAGATTTTTTTTTTTAGAACTTTACTGAAGTAAAATTGACATAGAATAAGCTGCACATATTTAAAGTATACAATTTGACAAGCTTTGACATATGTATAAACCTGTGAAATCATCACCACAATCAAGGTAATGAACATAACTTTGACTTTCTTAACCCTTTGTAATCTCTACTTCTTGCCCCTTTCTCCTTCTTCCTCCTTCACCCCATCAAGGCAAGCAACGATCTGCTTTCTGACAGCGTACAACAGTTTGGATTTCCTAGGATTTTATATAAATGAAATTGTACAATATATACTCATGTTTATCTGCCTTCTTGCACTCAGTATAATTATTTTCAGATTCATTATGTGTTATAGTATATATCAGCTATTTTTTACTTAGTAGTTTTTCATTATATGGATGTGCCACACATTGTTTATCCATGTACCTGTTGATGGACATATGGGCTGTCTTTCGTTTGGGGGCTATTATAAGTAAACCTGCTTTGAGCATTCACATCTAAGTTTTTGTATTGACACATACTTTTATTTCTCTTGGTTAAATACCTAGGAGTGGAATGCCTAGATCACATGTTACATGTATATTTAACTTTTTAAGTAGTTGTCAATCTAATTCAACTAAAGAGCTTTTGCATGGAAGGGGTAGGGGGGCTATCAACAAAGTAACAGACAACCTACAGAATGGGAGAAAATACTTGCAAATTATGTATCCAACAAAGAACCAATATCTAGAGTATATAAGGAACGCAAATCAACAACAACAAAAAGAAGTGGGCAAAGGACATAAACAGACACTTCTCAAAAGAAGACACATAAGCAACCAATAAACATATGAAAAAATGTTCAACATCACTAATCATCACAGAAATGCAAATCAAAGCCAAAATGAGGCTAGGCACGGTAATTTACGCCTGTAATCAATCTCAAAACTTTGAGAGGTCCAGGTAGGAGGATTGCTTGAGCTCATGAGTTGGAGACCAGCTTAGACAACATAGCAACACCTCGTCTCACAAAAAATTTTTTAAACATCACCCAGGTATGGTGGTACGCCTTATAGTTCTAGCTACTCAGGAAGCTGAGGCGGAAGAAGTGCTTGATCCCAGAAGTTTAAGGCTGCAGTGAACTATGACCATGTCACTGCACTCAGCCTGGGCAACAAAGATCTCAACCCAAAAAAAGAAAAACACAATGAGATGCCATCTCACAGTAGTCAGAATGGCTATTAATAAAAAGTCAAAAACCAATGTTGGTAGTTCAGCCCCTGTGGGGAAAGCAGTTTGAAGATTTCTCAAAGAACTAAAAACAGGTTTACCATTTAACCCAGCAATCTCACTACTGGGTATATACCCCAAGGAGTATAAATCATTCTACCTGCACATGCATGTTTATTGAAGTACTATTCATAATAGCAAAAACACGGAACCAACCTAGGTGCCTTTCAACGGTGCATAGGATTTTAAAAATGTGGTATATATACCATGGAATATTATGTATTCATAAAAAAGAATGAAATCATATCCTTTGCAGCAATGTGGATGCAGCTGTAGGCCATTTTTCTAAGTTAATACAGAAACTAAAAACCAAATACCATATGTTCTCACTTACAAGAGGGAGCTAAACACTGGGCATACACAGACAGAGATGGGAACAACAGACACTGGGGTCTCTCTTAAATGGGGGAGCAAAGGGGCAAGGCTTAAAAAACTGCCTATTGAGTACCATGTACACCATTTAGATGACAGACTTAATAAAAGCCCAAACTTCACCATCATATAATATACCCAAGTAACAAACCTGCACATATACCCCCTTGAATCTGAACAAAACCGCATTGCCCCCTGCAGCAAATTGCCAAACTATTTTTCAGAGTAGTATTTAATAGTATCATTTCACATTACATACAGTAGTGTTTGAGAGTTTACGTTACTCTATAGCTTTGCCAACACATGACATGGACAGTCTTTAATTTTAGCCATTCTAACAGGTGTGTAGTGGAACTCATTTTGGTTTTATTTGCAATTCTCTAATGGCATCTTTTCAAGTGATTATGTGCATTAATATGTCTTCTTTGGTAGAATGTATTTTCAAAACGTTTACCCATTTTTTACTGAGACATCTGTTTACTTATTACTAAATATTGAAAGTTCTTTATGTTATCTGAATACAAGGTTCTTTCTGGTATTCAAATACCACTCCTTGCAAATATTTCTCTCAGTCTGTGACTTGTTTTTTTTTTCCCTCATTCTCTTAATGTATGTATATAACTTTTCTGTCTTTTGAAGATGTTTATAATTTTGATGAGAGTCCAGGTCAATTTGTTCTTTTATGGCTCATACTTTTGGATGAAATTGTACATAAACCCAAGGTCACAATGAAACTTCCTCTTAGGGTTCTGGCCCCTCCCTCACAGCCACCTGCTGCAAATAACAAGCCAAGAAAATTCACTCCATGTGAAAATAAGTAATCAATCAATAATAAAACAACACAGGATCCAAGTAAAGCTATTGCCAGAAAAAAGAAAACTAAACTGGAAAAACAAATAGCAAAGAAAAATAATTTAACATCAAGCAATAAATTACACTCATTCATGGAATTCAAGACAGGTATAAAAGTGAATAAAGAAGCTCTTCATATACAGATACAAAACAGGTCC
This sequence comes from Tarsius wallacei, assembly GCA_963574415.1. Lineage (NCBI taxonomy): Eukaryota > Metazoa > Chordata > Mammalia > Primates > Tarsiidae > Tarsius > Tarsius wallacei. The sequence continues at coordinate 9,654 of CAUYQG010039642.1, read as the reverse complement.
TAAAATACATTGCTAAATAAAAACAGCAAGGAGCAAAACAGCAGATAGCTATCACATATCTAAGAAAGAGGGCTACATGTGTACATTTAGTTGTAAATAAATAAAGTAGCTTTGGAAAAATACACGAGTCTTGATATATACTGGTCATCTCTAGGAAGGAGAAGTGGGCAGATGGAGCACAGGACTCTTCCCTGTATACCCTTTCATATATTTTAGCCATGTGAATGTATTACTTTTACAAAAAAGTTAAATCCCAAAAAACTGAATGATAATTATAGTTTTTTCAACAATTATTTATTGTGATGAAAGTATGTGACTAAGTCATTGTTTTTTAATACTAAAATATATCTCTTTAAATATATAATTTTTCAAAAAATAATTTAAAAACTTCACTGTTTTCTACTGAAACTTAAAATTCTCAGCTTCAGAAATCCATGCATCATTAAGTTATTATTTGATAATAATATGATGAAAAGTACAATCTATTAACTAAGAAAAATTAATTGAAATGGGAAAGTCCCAGTTATCCAACAAAAGTAATTAAATGTCATTACACATTATATCAACAAATAATACTTGGTGAGTACTCACCACAAGTTAGAAGCCATCCTAACTGCTTTGCATATATGACTTCTTTGAAATCCCACAATCATCTATTAAGTAAATGCTATTATTATTATTTATTTTACAAATTAGGAAACTAAGAGCAAAGAGGTAATTTGCCACATCAAACAGCAAATAAGTAGTGGAGTTAGGTATAAAAGCAGTCTGACATCAATGCCTGGGCTCCTAAGCATTAAACCAATATGGCCTCTCCTAGACATTTCATTAAACTAGATAAAATAAAGTTCCAAATGGATAGTCTTATATATTCTTCAGCAAATCACATTTTATAAATTTTATGGTTCTTAAATTTAAAATTAATTTAATTTAAATTTCTATTCATCTTTGAAAACAAGTGGACCTTAGTTTTAAACAGAATACATCCTAAGAATGTAAATTAAATCAACCAACAAAATGCAAAATCTTAATTGCATGAGTTTTGTGCCCTAATTACATTAATTTCTCTGTTTAATTCAGAAGCCAAATAAATGTATAGGTAGAAAAGTTTTTTTTAATATATATAGTTCATTAGTAAGCAGGTAGAATAATAGAGCAAAAATGTGTATAGGGCTAATTATGAAATTCTACAGGATGAAAAATGACTACATATTTATATTAAAATTTCACCAACAATGAGATTTCCCTAGTAACCTCCAGATACAATGGAAGAGATTTTATAATGTATCTTCTTTCTTCTGGTTAAATTGAACTAATTTTTGTTCCACTTGTATTCAGGTTGTTTTCTAAATCTATAAACAATGCTCCTGATCCTTTTTTAAAGAATTATTTCATTATTAGTATGGGAAGGTATTAGAAGGTCAAGTATTTTTTAAGCCATCTGTTCCCACTATGCAATCTGCATCATTTCAAAAACAGGCAGTTTTATCCACCATGCCCTGTAATTGAGGCACATAATCATACCAGCTGCCTAACTATGCCAAGCATGCCTGCTAGGCAAACAGCTCTTCTTTCTCTGAATTAATTATGACCACTGGACCAATTTAATACAGTGCTTCTCCAGCATTACCTTTGCCAACTGTGACAGCTGTTGCAAGAAAGTCTATAACACATATATACACTGCTGCTCACAGCCTATTCTCAATTGTGGCTATGCAAAACATCTCTGAATAATGTGCTCCTCTGAAAGAATGTAAGCAATTAGAGGCTTAAACACCAAGAGTATCATAATATGGCTCACATGGAGCTACAGTAATTAATGTAAACAAAGTCATTTCACTTTACTAGATGCCTTCAGACACGAATGTAATCCAGTAAGACCTATTAAATCAAGGCACTAATATTTAATAAATAAATAAAGTGTACTATAAAACTTACTAGCAGAATGACTGAAGTGACCAGAATAACCAAGAAATTACTAATGTTTGAATTCGATCCAAACTGCCTTTAGTTCAAACTTCTCCTAACTTCAAATATTCGGAAAACATCAACAAACTTTTATACAACCAAAAAATAAAATAATCTAGCTCAGTACTAGTAAAAATATCTTATAATCTATGTATGTAGTGTTACACTTTCTAACAGCCATATTTTAAAAAGCAAAGGGTGAAGTAAATTTTAATAATATTTTATTTAACATAATAGATTCAAAATAAAATATGATTTTAACATGTAATCACTATACAGATTATTGAGGTTGTTATTTTAAAAGAATCTTTGAAATCCAACGTGTATTTTATATATTTATATATATCCAGTGTGTATTTTACATTTACTACATCTCAACTGCTAGACTAAATTTTAGTTTAAAATATTTAATCTATATTTAAATTTTAACAGAGTTGGAAAAAGTAGTTAACATATATAAGTTGTTCCAAACATACTTCAAAGTTTTACAATAACATAATTAAGTACCACACAAAAATCTTCCTTTAATAATTCACATACACATTGGCAAAATTGGTACTTTTTTAAATCTCCAAATTAACTTAGAAAACAAAGTATATCAGTTTAAAAACTATGTCCACAGCAAATAAATTCATTAAAACTACAATAAGATATGATGAAAATTGTTCTATCACTTGACTGAGGATGATAGAAATTGTTCTACATCTTGATTGCTGTGGTGGTTACACGAAATGTACATTTTTCAAAAAGCATCGACTATACATTTTAAATTAGTTCATTTTATTTTATATAAATTAGGCTTAAAGTTCATTTATCATTTCTCACTTATCCAACTGACAAAAAATTCAAAAGTGTGACAACTTTGTTGGAAAAGCTATTGGGAAACAGGGCACTCTCATACACTGTTGATGAGTATGTAAAAAGGCACAAAATTAACAGAAGGGAATTTGATAATATTTAACAAGGCTACATATGTATTTTCCATCCGATCCCACTTCTAGGAATTTACCTTGAAGAAGTACCTTCACAAATATAAAACAATGTATGTACAACATTATTGAATGCAGCATTATTTTTCACAGCAAATATTGGAAGCAATCTAAATGCATTTCTATGGAAACAAGTTGAAAAAATTATAGTTCATATACTCACTTAAAGGACATAAGAAAGAATAAGGAAGCTATAAAAATAATAAGGAAGATATTTAACAATGATTATTAGGATAATACTTTTAAGTTAAAAAAACAATATGCAAAGGAATATAATTTTTTTTTTTTTTTTTGAGTTGGAGTCTCACTCAGTCACCCAGACTGGAGTGCAGTGGCCGCTCCCGGTCACCGCAGCCTTGACCTGCTGGGCTCTGGCGATTCTTCTGCCTCAGCCTTCCAAGTAGCTGGAGCTACAGGCGCGCACTACCACACCCGGCTAGTTTTTGATTTATAGAGATGAGGTCTCGCCAAGTTGCCCAGGCGGGTCTCGAACCCGCGGGCTCAGGCAATCTACTCACCTCAGCCTCCCAAAGGCGCGGGATTACAGGCTGAGCCACCAAGCCCGGCTGGAATATAATTTTTTTTATAGAGACGGGGTCTTGCTATGTTGCCTAGGCTGGTCTCGAACTCCTGGGCTCAAGTAATCCTCCCATCTCAGCTTCCCAAAGTGGCAGGATTATAGACATGAGCCATCATGCCCAGCCCAAAGGAATATAATAATACTTCTGTGTTTAAAAAAAAAAAAAAAGAGGAATTGAGACTCTGAATGTGTGTGAGAGAGTGTGTGTGTGTATGTGTGTCTGCTAGTTTTCTGAAAAGTGCAATAGAGAGGGGGGAAAAAATAAAACCTGAAGATACAAAAAGGAAGGATACATCCCCAAGCATACTTTTTTCACAGTTTTATAATGTTGTATGTGTTCAAACTAAAGATGTTGAATGAGGAGATTACCCTGGATTATATGGGCAGACCCAATCTAATCACAAGTCCTTAAAGTCTTTCCCAGAACCTTTACCAGTAGAGTCAGAGAGATGAGACTGAAAAAAAAAGAGGATAATGTATGAGAGGTAATCAACCCACCATTGCTGGCTTTGAAAATGGATAAAAAGTCAAGGAGTGTGGACAACCTGTAGAAGCTGGGAACAGCCTCCAGCTGGCAAGCAGCTAGAAAAGAGAAATCTCAGATCTACAAGTGCAAAGAACTGAATTCTGCCAACAAACCAAATGAGCAGGAAAGAGATTCTGCCACAGAGCCCCCAGAAAGGAACACAGTTGGCTTATCCTGATTTTAGTCCAGTGACATATACAGCAAACTTTTGGCCTTCAGAACAATAAAATAATAAACGTATGCTGTTTTAAGCAACTCAGTTTGTGACACTTTATGACAGCAAGAGAAAACTGATACAGGTTTTAAACTCCTCTATAGCCTACCACCCATGCCTTTGTTCTAGTCTTCATTACTTATGACTTAAATTATGGCAAAGTATTCTGTCTCTAATCCTGCTCTTTCCAACCCACTCCTGAAGTCTGTCAGAAGAGTGAGCTTTCTAAAATGTAAACCTGACTAGAAGAGGCCACTTCACTTGCCATCGTCACTTCCCAATTCATTATGTACAATTGCAACCCAATTCCTAGCAAGTTTTCTTGTTGAAAAACAAAAAATAAATCTTAAAAATATATTCAGAAATGCAAAAGAAATCTAAAACATTTTTAAAAATTTTTTATTTTAAAGATGTGCAGTACAAATCAGGGTTAGGTATACAAATGTTCATTATGCAGGTACCCTTGTTGATGAGGTGTGCTAAAACAATTTTTTTTTTCTTTTGAGTTGGAGTCTCACTCAGTCACCCAGACTGGAGTGCAGTGGCCGCTCCGGGCCACCGCAGCCTCAACCTGCTGGGCTCCAGAGATCCTTCCGCCTCAGCCTTCCAAGTAGCTGGAACTACAGGCGCGCGCTACCACGCCCGCTAATTTTTGACTTATTGTAGAGATGAGGTCTCGCCAAGTTGCCCAGGTGGGTCTCGAACCCGCGGGCTCAGGCAATTCACTCACCTCAGCCTCCCCAAGAGAGGGATTACAGGCTGAGCCATCGAGCCCACCTCTAAAACAATTTTGATTAAAAAAAAAAGAAAAGGAAAGAAGGAGGTATGAGAACTTACAAAGCCACAATAATCAAGGCAAGGATGGTTCAAAAATATGCAAATCAATAAACATGACACATCATATTAACAGAAAAAAGAACAAAAACCAAATGCTCAATTCAACAGATGCTAGAAATAAAATCCCTCAACAAATTTAGGTATAGAAGGAGCATAACTCAGCATGTAAAGGCAATACAACAAGCTATCAGCTAATATCATACTAACTGGGGAAAAACTGATAGCCTGAGAAACAGAACAAGAACTAGAACAAGACATGGATGCACACTTTCACCACTTTTATTTAGCATAGTACTAGAAGTCCTAGCCAGAACAATTAACAAGAGAAAGAAACAAAGGGTATCCAAATTGGAAAAGAGGAAGTCAAATTAGCCTTGTTTGCAGACAACATGATCTTATATTTAGAAAAATCTAAAGACTCTACCAAAGAACTCTTAGAACTGATATACAAGTTTAGTAAGTGTGTAGGACAGTAAATCAACATGTGGCTGGGAGCAGTGGCTCACACCTGTAATTCCAACATTTTGAGAGGCCAAGGTAGGAGGACTGCTTGAACCTAGAAGTTCAAGACAAGCCTAGGCAACACAGCAAGATTCATCTCAACAAAAATTAAAATACTAGCTAGCTGGTCATGGTGGCACATGCCTGTAGTCCCAGCTACTCAGGAGGCTGAGATGGAAAGACTACCTGAACCCAGGAGGTTAAGACTGCACTGAGCTGTGATCATGCCACTGTACTCCAACCTTTGCAACAGTAAGACCCTTAACTCAAAAAAAGAACAGAAAAGAAAATCAACATGCAAAAATCATGAGATTTCCATATGCTAACAGTGACCAATCTAAAAATAATAAATCAAGAAAGTAATTGCATTTACAATAGATTTTAATTTAAAAAAAAAAACCTAGGAAATTTACCCAAAGAAGTTATAGATCTATACAAAGAAAACTATAAAATATAATGATGAAAGAAATTGAAGAAGACACACAAAAAAATGGAAGGATATCCCATGTTCAGATTGGAAAAAATATCGTGTTTTAAATTTTATTTTCAAGTTGGGGAGTACAAGTCAGGATTGTGTACATATGTGGTTTAGGTACAGGTGGAGTTTGGGGCATCCTATTGGATCTCACTTTACCTGTATTAGTCAGGCACCCTTACTGATGTTATGTGCACCCCTCTCCCCCAGCAGTGTCCCACCACTGCCAATCCCTGTTTTTGTTGTTGTTGTTGTTGTTGTTTTGTAGTATCGCTAATAGGTGTTCAAAATCCATTTATGAGTGAGAACATGTGGTACTCAATTCTTTGTTTCTGTGACAGATCACTGGATAGACTTCAAATCCATCCAAGTTGCTGTGAAGTTCATAATTTTGTCCTTCTTTATGGCCATGTATTATTGTTAAAATGTTCATACTACCCAAAGTGACCTACAGATTCAATGCAATCCCTATCAAAATACTAATGATGTTCTAAATGAAAAAAAAATTAATCTTAAAACTCATATGGAACCACAAAAACTCTGAATAGCTAAAGCACTCCTGAGCAAAAAGAACAAAGTCGGAGGCATCATCCTACCTGATTTCAAAACGCACTACAAAGTTATAGTAACTGAATCATCATGGTGGCAGCATAAGAACAGACACACAGACCAATGGAAGAGAACAGAAAACCCAGAAATAAATCTGTGCACTTACAACCAATTCATCTTCAACAAAGGTGCCAAAAACATATATTGGGGAAAGAACAGTCTCTTCAATGAACAGTGCTGGGAAAATATCCACACGCAGAAGAATAGAACTAGATTCCCATCTTTCACCATAAGTAGAAGTCAAATTAAAGTGGATTAAAAAAATATGGTACATATACACAATGGAATATTATGAAGCCATAAAGAAGGACAAACATATGAACTTTACAGCAACTTGGATGAATTTAGAGTCGATCTTACTCAGTGATCTATCACAGAAACAAAAAACAGAATACCATATGTTTTCACTCATAAGCAGACCTTGAACAATTATTATAATACTATAAGAAAGGGATTGGCAGTAGTGGGAAACTGTCAGGGGAGGAAGGTGGGATTGGCAGTTGAGGGAAACTGCTAGGGGAGGGAGGGGCATACCTCATCAACAAGGGTACCTGCATAATCAACCTTTGTATACCTAACCCTGAATTGTATCCCACATCTTTATACTAAAAAAAGAATTTAAAAAAATTCTTTTAAAGAGTTAAATCTAAGACATAGTTCATCTAACCTATGAAACTACTAGAAGAAAACATTGAAGAAACACTAGGACAATTGGTCTAGGCAAATATTTTGGGGGTAAGACCTCAAAAGCACAGGCACTCAAATATAAAACAGATAAATGGAATTACATCAAGCTAAAAACCTTCTGCACAGCAAAGAAAAAAATTAACAAAGTGAACAGACAACTTGCAAAATGGGAGAAAATATCTGTAAACTTCCATGTGATAAAGGATTAATAACCGGAATACATAAGGAAATCAAACAACTCAATAGAAGGAAAAACAAATAATTCAATTCAAAATAGACATTTCAAAAGAAGACATACAAATAGCCAACACGTATATGGAAAAAATCCTCAACATCACTAATCATCAGAGAAATGCAAATCAAAGCCACAATGAGATAGTATCTCACCACAGTTAGAATGGCTATTATAGAGCTGGGCATAGTGGCTCATGCCTGGCCTGTAATCCTAACACTTTGGGAGGCCAAGGTCGGAGAATCGCTTGAGCCCAGGAGTTCAAAAAATACCTGGACAATATAGTGAGACCTTGTCTCCACATAAAAAAAATAAAAATAAATAAATAAATTTCAAAAAAATTATCTGGGCATGGTGGCATGTGCCTGTAGCCCTAACTACTGGGGAGGCTGAGATGGGAGAATCACTTGAGTCCAGGAGATCGAGGCTGCAGTGAGCTGTAACCGTGCCACTGTACTCCAGTCTGGGTGACAGAGTGAGACCTCCAACAGACAGAAAAAATGGCTATTACCAAAAAGACAATAACAAATGCTGCCAAGGATGTGAACAAGGGGAACATCTGTATACTGTTGGTGAGAATGTAAAGTAGTATAGCCACCATGAAACATAGTGTGGGCCAGGAGAGGTGGCTCGTACCTATAATCCCATCACTTAGGAAGGCCGAGGTGAGAGGACTGCCTGAGGCCACGAGTTCAAGACCAGTCTGGGCAACTTGGTGAGACCTCATCTCTACAATAAATCAAAACATTAGCTGGGTATGGTGGTATGTGCCTATAGTTCCAGCTACTTGGAAGGCTGAGGAGGAAGGATCACCTGAGCCCAGCTGGTCGAGGCTGTGGTGGCTATGAGCAGTCTGCTACTGCATTCCAGCCTGGGCAACAGAGTAAGACTCCAACTCAAAAAAGAAAAACAGTTATGGAGGGTACTGAAAAACCTAAAAATGGAACTACCATATAATCCAGTAATCCCACTGCTAGGTACATACCCAATAGAAAGGAAATGAATATATTAAGAAGATATCTGTACTCCCATATATACTGCAGCACTATTCACAATACTTAAGATATGGATTAAATGGTCTTTTTCTTCCTTTTCATGCTGCGTGTAAATGCTCCAGTTTATAAAGTTCTTCACTCAAAAAAAAAAAAGATATGGAATCAACCTAAGCGTCCACCAATGGATAAATGAAAAAAGAAAATGTGGTTTATATACACAACAGAAGAGTATTCACCCATAAAAAAAGAATGAAAACCTGTCATTTGCAGTAACATGGATAGAACTGGAGACCATTATATTAAATGAAATTAGTCAGGAGCAGAAAGGCAAATATTTCATGTTCTTGCTCATAAGTAGGAGCTAAAAAAGTTAATCTCATGAAGGTAGAGAATAGAATGAAGGTTACCACGGGTTGAGAAGGGAAAGGGGGGAGATAAAGATAAGTTGGTTAGTGGGCCCATAAATAAGATCAGATAAAAGGAATAAATTCTAGTATTCAATAGTATAGTAGGAAAACTATAGTTAATAATTTATTTTTATTTCAAAATAGCTAGAAGAGAGGAATTGTAATGTTTCCAACACAAAGATAAATGTTTGAGGTGGTGGATATTTCATTACCCTGACATGATTGTTACACACTACATATACATATTAAAAATCACACATACCCCCAAAAATATATACAACTATGATATATCAATTTAAAAGTGAATTAGCCGGGTTCGGTGGCTCAGCCGGTAATCCCGCGCCTTTGGGAGGCTGAGGTGAGTGGATTGCCTGAGCCCGCGGGTTCGAGACCCGCCTAGGCAAGCGAGACCTCATCTCTACAATAAAAATCAAAAAAAAAAATTAGCCGGGCGTGGTAGCGTGCGCCTGTAGTTCCAGCTACTTGGAAGGCTGAGGCGGAAGGATCGCCGGAGCCCAGCAGGTCGAGGCTGCGGTGGCCGGGAGCGGCCACTGCACTCCAGTGTGGGCGACGAAGTGAGACTCCGACTCAAAAAAATAAAAATTAAAATTAAAAATAAAAACAAATAAAAGTG
>CAUYQG010039641.1:0-24338 GCA_963574415.1 Tarsius wallacei | reverse complement strand
TCCTCTTGAAATAATCATTCATCTCTTGAAGATTTTGTTCTGCCTTATTAATCTTCTTTTCTATGTTTTTAACAGTTTGAGTTAGTTCCATATTTTGGTTCTCAAGCTCTGAGATTCTTTCTTCTGCTTGATTAAGTCTGTTTTCCATGCTCATCAGTTTGTTATTTTTTTCATTCACTGTATTTATTGCTGCTATCTCAGTTATCAGCTCCTTCATTCTTTCCCCTTTCCTCAATTCTATTTATTCTGTTAATGTCTTGATATCTGGGTTTGCGGTTTGAAACCAGTCATTCTGGGGGCTCTTCATTGTTTGCATTTTGAAGACTGTATTCTCAGTATCTGATCTCTCAGGGGTCTGTTTGAGTCCCATGTTCTTTCTTTGGTTTTTCTTCATTTGTGTAGGTTTTCCTTCCTTTTTAAAAATCTCTTCTTCAATTCTGTTGTTCAGTGATGTGGTGTTGGTTTTACTCCTGTTTGCTCAATATTCCTTATGTGGATCCATTGGCTTTGTTCAATTCTGTGCTGGAGTGTGGGTTGGGGGCTGTACTTTTTGCAGTTTTGAGATTTAATTGATGGGAGATCTGTGATTCAAAATCTATCTGCAGATTCCAGTATCCACTGACAGGTGTATGGGCACCCTGGAGCCCACTTCCCACTGCCTTGCAGTCTGTCCATGCAGTGGGGGTATAGGTCTGCTCCCTGAAAGCAAAATGATGTAAGAAAAAGGAAAAGAATGAAAAAAGGAAGTGAGGGGCAAGAGGAATGTGGAGAGAGAGAAGTGTAAGAGGGAAAATAGACAGACATACTAACAAATGAAGAGAGACACACAGACAGAAAAGAGTAAAAAACTAAAACATACAGACAATCATGCAAACACAAACTGACAAAAATCTCCCTATTGAAGTACTCTTCCCATACACAAACAGGAAGCCTAAAGAAAAAAGATCAGTAAAATAACAGACACAAAGCAAGTATAAAAACATTATCAAAAACAGAATGAGAAAAAAAAACTAAAACAAAAAACAAACGAAAATAAGCAAAACAAACAGACCAAAAATAAAAATAAAAACAAGGAACCAAACTCACTCTGAGATTGTTCCTGTAAGTCCAATGTCCTTTCAGCTCTGATCGCTAGCTCTCAGCACAGGCTGATAGGGTTGCTCAAAGCTTAGGTCAGATGTACCAGGCCTACTATGGAAGGAGGGTGGTTCAGATCTGGATCACCCAGCTTGCTGCCTTTCAAGTCTGCCACTCAGATCTGACCTGTGTCTGATCCAGCATGGGGGAGGGGCTTCTGTCTCTCTCAGTTTGGTGAAATTATCTTAGGTCCCAGGTTGGAAGCTGGGTGGAGCGGGGCAGGGCAATGCAGGTCTCTGCCTGGTCCTGAGACAGAAAATGGCTACGGTCAGCATTTGGTCAGCGTTTCTTCACCAGATGTGGGGTTCCTTTCTGGCTCTCCCTGATCTTCTCTCTCCACTGGTCAGATCCAGGGCTTCAGCTGGTTTGCTATAACATGTGATGGTGTGGGTCAGGCACCAGGAGATGAGAATCAGCTGGATTCAATAGGCTTTTCTCAGGAGAGTCCCATGAACAGCAGATGATCTTGCATGCCCACGTCTCAAATCCCAGGGCAGTGGGGGCTTGTAGTTACCTTTGGAGGGGCCCCGGGTGCATGAACCTGAGTCTTCCCTCAGATGAACATTCACTCTCCCACCAACACTGCCTATTCATGCAGAGTCTTTATGGACACTTGCTTTTGTGGAGACTCTCACAGGCTGACCTGTCCTATTGCCATGTTGTCTGAACCCCTGTTACATTTGAAAAATATTTAAATTTTTAATTTTAAAATAAAATGAAGTACAAAATAAAAAAAAATTAAATGTACACTACAGTGAAAGTAGGATCAACTCGTATAAACATAATAGAAAATTCATTGTGTTGTTTTCCTGGTTCAGAAACTAATAATGAATTAGTTTTTCAATATACATGTATGAATTTAGTATGCCAGGTACTGTACTAGGCACTAATGTAAATACATTGAAAGTGCAGAATTAAAATATGGTTCTTTTCTTCAAGATCTGTGGTATTTTATATGAATACATGTAAAATATATTAAATCTATGTTACTTTTTCTCATATAATGTATGTTGGTTGTAAGGAAGCAACAGGAGTCATTTTCTCTACTAGGAAAATATCATAGAATCAATAGCATATAACTTCCTTACCCTCAGTAGAATCACCTTTACAGATGGTGAAAAAAAATTAAAACCTAGCAAAATTGAGATTATCATCAGGATATAAATAACATAGAAAACTTTAATAATTTGTGTTTCACTAATTCAGAATTCATTATTTGACCATAAGCTGACAGTAATGTTATTTTTGACTAGATTAATGTCTTTCTTTTTAGAGAGTGAAAATTAATAATGTAAATACGATTGCAAGAGGATCCTTGAAAATACTTAGTAGAACAAACTTTCTAAGCACTCTCAAGCACTTTAGAAGGATCCATTTTCACACAATTGATATGCTAATTACAAACCATTAAATCAAGTCAAGGATGTGTATTGGATAACACTTTGTTAGTTTAATGTGAGTTAATGTAGGTACTTGAAATAATAGAACTCCATTCCTTTCTGAAATAATATACTTTCAGATTTTTTTTCTTAATTGAGACTAAGCTTTCTCCAATTAGTACAGATTAATGACATTTTAAAGGAGTCAATATTTAAGAACCAAGAGGTATTGCTGATTCTTCTATACCTAGTTTTGCTCATGGCATAGCTTTAGATTTGGAAAAAGCCATCCTAGAGTTGATATTAATACTATCTTTTGATAGAAATAGTACTTCCAAATATGGTAAAGTAACAAATATGAAAAATTTGGGTATAGCCCAAAATAAAATTAACAACTAATATACCTACATATACATATACACCTAACAAATAAAGAGGAAAGAATATCTTTGCTTGTCAGTGAAGAAAAAATGCAACTTTTAATATATAGAGAGATTATCTGTGGAGAAATGAGTCTCTATTCCATATCTATATACATTTGTGTAGACCTTCTTCCTCTCTTACCTGCATACGTTGGTAGAAAAACATTAAAACAAGGACAAGATGGGAACCTGGCTAATTTGCATATCAATACAGATAATTTTTACTAGAGAAAGTGGAGGAGGCAGGTGGAGGAGGGGCAGAAGAGTGTGGCATCAGTTCAAGAAACCCCATAGTGCTTCTCATTAACATTACTAGTTTATTGTTCATCATGGAACACTAAAGATTATGGACTTTATTTCTAGAGAGATGTTTATGAACAAGAGTTGAACAATATTTCTCTTAAGGAATATATTAATCATATACATTTGACAAATAATAGTACACACTTTAAAAAATATTTTGTTACATGAAAATTGCAAACAACACCAAGGCAGAAAGAAGAGTAAATTAATATCTCTTTACCTATCACCAGATTCAGCCTTTAATCAAAATTTTGTTGCCATTATTTTCTGATTAACTCCTTCTCCAGCTATGGCTCTCTTACTCTTACTTTCCCTCTTGATCTCTGCCTTGTTGCTTTTTGGTGAGTCACATCAATCAAAGGTGTTATCTTTCACTCAGCTTTTTTGATATACATCTCTAAAAAATATACATAAGGACAATTTATCACAGATGATTGTTAATCTATTTACCATTTTAATTTGCTCCCTATGTGACTTTGTTCTGTAACCTAAGTAGACAGTAGATTGCTACATGGCAATGACCTCTTCTCATTTGGGATATTATCAATGATATAATGTTGATAACATTTACTTTTCTTTTGATGAATGGATTGCAAACTAAGTGTTGTGTTCAAAACTATTTCAGATTTTGTACTGATTTTTTAAAAACACTTAAAAAATTACAGTTTCTTGAAAAGGAAAAATATGTACTTAAAAGAGACAATTGCGGTCTCCCACAAACTTGTTATCATTCTGACCTCAGTGAAGATGAAACATTTAATAAATCTTGATTAAAATTTAACTATATTCAAAATTGCCTTAACTTGAGATGTGAAATGTATCTCATGTTTGTTTATTAATATTTCCTTCATTTGCAATGATTCAACAAGAGATGAAGCTTTAAAATTGCATTTTTCAACTCATCACTAAATTTAATTTTGTAAGTCTTCTTTATTTGCTCTTCAGATAAATAAAAGCTAAAACAGCAACTGTACCTTTAAACAATTCTCCCTGCATATTGTTTGTTCTAAATATTTTATTTATTTAAAAACAATATAACCACATTAATATTTATTTAGACATTTTTAGTAATCATTTTCTTTTTCATATAATGAGAGATTACCATAGGCTAATTCAGTGAATGAAGCATTTCACATACAAATTTTTGTATTATCTGATAGGTTTTCATATGTAAATCACATGCATCTGTTTATCTCCAGTGAATGGTGTCAAATATCCTCAATGCAAAATGCACCTTAAGTAACATTATCTTCCTAATGACTTTTCTTTTCCCAAAGAAAAATTGGTTATTTGTGCCAGGTATTTAGAAATTGTCATTTAAAAGGAGCGTTTTTTGTTTGTTTTTATTGCACTGCATCAGAGTAAAAAGGAAAATTACTCTTTGAGGTGAATTACCATTATATTGCCATTATACAAACCTTTTGGTGTTTTTATGTTTAAGATCAGGAGATCTCAGTCATAAACACTTTTGAAACACAGAAGGTGGAATGTTATAATGAAAAAAAATTCCACTACATTTAAAAGATTTATATTAGGCATCAGGCACTTAAATAACGTTTACAAACATGGGAAGACAAATGCTCAAACATCTGAAATAGTCTCTCTACACTCTCAAGTCTTCTTTGAATTCACCATGTGGGTGAAATCAAAGCACAGAACAAACACTGTTTTGATATGGCTTTGAAGATGATAACAGCTTCTAACTGAGAAAAAGACAGCTTTGGGTTTGCAAGAAAACGATGATTGACATGCTCCCAGCCCAAGAAAGTTTACCTTTTAATGAGTGCATGGTGAGAAGCTCTCATTCCATGTTTTATTTTTGAGGGAAGCTGCCTAACTAGAATAGATCCAGACATCTATGACTGCTCTTCAGGATGTAACATACACTCTTTTAAGCTGCAACATCTTTTGATCCAAATGAGCATATGCAGGATCCAGATGTGTACAAGAGAGTTTATGGTGAATTAAAGATTAGAACTTTCTTTTTGTAATATACAAGTTTTTCTATCAACCTCGAGATGGAAGGGCTTAATTAATAGCCTAGTAAATATTAAAATAATGGTCACAAGAAGAAAGAAATTTCATTTAATTTTGTTGTTATTGTGTTGTTCTTTTTTGTTGTTTACTTGAGCTTAGAATCCTTGGTGTTAGTAATAGAAATGTCAATAATGCCTTTGCTATTCATCTTCCCCTAAAGAACTTAGTCATAAAGAATCCCTCCCCCTTTATTTTTGCCAATCTAGTTTCGAATCTGCCAAATTTCTCATTGTTTTGTCTTGTTTTTGTAATATTTTTGAGATCTTGAGCTTAAAATACCCTATGTTTGTTCAGATCAAACTTGCTTGAAATCCATGCTTGTATCTTAGGGAGAAATTAGGTTTAACTAATTTCTGTTAGTTTGGACTAATACATTATGCACACAAACACCAGAGACTATTTAAAAATTCAAATAACTATGATGCAGGGTGGAGTATGGTACAAAACTGTGAATTCTTTGACTCAACTCTAAAATGAATATTATAGTGACCAGCAAAATTTTAAAACAAAGTTTATTAGTGAAAAGAAGAGAGGAAAGTAAGGGCAGGCATAAGTTTCGTACCAGAAAGGTCTGGCATAAGCAAGTCTCTCTCTCCAAAAAGAAACACTGTGTTTTTGCTCTTAACTAAGAAACTAGATATATTCACAACAATTGATATGCTAAAGAGGGTGGGACATAGACAACTGCCACAAGGAGAGATGGAGATTGACAACTTTCTGCTTCCATGGGAAGAATGGGAGTAAGAGTGTTTTTTTCCAGACCACATTGTCTTTTGCAAGAAACCTGCCAGTCATTTCCAATTCACAGGTACATGAGCTAAAAGTTGGTTTTATTATCATTTCTATGGCTTTGGTTAGTTAAGGAGTGGTATGTGGCCTCAACAGGGAAGCTTAAAGATTTTGTGATTATGATGTTAAACCATGAATGGAAAGGTTGGGCCGTCCTAGTCTTACAACCGATGGGATTTTTTTTTTTTTTTTTTAATTTGCTGAGGGAGTGGAATAGGATGCCAGCTTGGCCTACAGTTAAAAAAAATATTAAAAAATGTTTGAATGTTTTCTAAAACCTGCCTAAATTTATCTATGTCTAACCTGTGCTAACTATCCTGCCTCAGTCATAGGGCCCTCGAGTTATATTTAGCAATAAGGACATTGTAGTAGAGATAAGCAGTTTCAACTAAATATAGTATTTTGAGC
Organism: Tarsius wallacei; assembly: GCA_963574415.1. Lineage (NCBI taxonomy): Eukaryota > Metazoa > Chordata > Mammalia > Primates > Tarsiidae > Tarsius > Tarsius wallacei. Next base: position 17,863 of record CAUYQG010039641.1, on the reverse strand, counting down.
AGAGACTGGTGGGATGCGTTTAAAACCTCCTTCCTTCCTTCCTTCCTCTAAAACCTCCTTCCTTCCTTTCTTCCTTCCTTCGTTCCTTCCTTCCTTCCTTCCTTCCTTTCTTCCTTCCTTCTTTCGTCTGACAGATCCAGGCTGGAGTGCAGTAGCATGTTCCCGGCCACTGCAGCATCGACTTGCTGGGCTCCAGCGATCCTCCGGCATCAACTTTCCAAGAATTCGGAACCGCAGGCCAGCGCTACCACGCCCAGCTAATTTTTTTATTTATTGTAGAGATGAGGTCTCACAATGTTGCCCAGGCTGGTCTTGAACTCGCAGTCTCAGGCAATCCTCTCGCTTTGGCCTCCCGAAGTGCTGGGATTACAGACTTGAACCACTGCACCTGGCCAGAATACTGCTTCTTAATCTTGAGTTCATAGCGATACTGGGTGGGGTACCGTGCAAACCTTGTAGATTTTTTGGCACAACCCTAAAATGAATTTAAGAGCGGTCAGCAAAGTTTTAAAACAGAGTTTATTAGTGAGAAGAAAAGAATGAAAAAGGAAGATTCATGGCAGAAAGAAGGAAAAAGCAAAACTGAACTTTTACTCTCAACTACAAGCTATATATAGCAGCTACCAGTTATTGAAATGCTAGTGAGGGTGGAGCCCAGATAACTGCTGCCCTCTCTGCCTCTGGTGGGAGGTGAACTTATCATCATTTCTTTGGTTTTGATCAGTTAAGGGGAGGGGTTGAGGCTTTTACCCTCAACAGGGAACCTGAAGGATTTTTAGTGATTCTGAGCTGAAAGGTTGGACTGTTCTATTATTACATCTTCTGGGATTTTCTTTTGATTGGCCAACGAGTGGGGTAGGCTACCAGCCTGGCCTGCAGCAAAATGTAACTTTAAAAATGTCTGGAGGAAGCATATTTGTATATCTAATCCTTAACTGTACCCCACAATATGATAATAAAAAATAATGATTAATAAAAAAAAAATTTCAATTTTAAAGGAGATCAGCTTCTTGCAGTATAGTTTTTTTTCTCCCAACCTATTGTTCTCATCTTTGATCTACACAAAGAGTTTTGAAGAAGAAGAAAAAAAATGTTCTCACTTGAAAGTTTAAGCCTATAAATCTTTTTCCTTGGTTTGGCTATAAATTTTTTAAGAAAAATCCCATCATAGATTCCTGCCACTGTCTCCATTTCCATCTCTGTGAAACTAAGATATAGGTTGTATCTTTCTTGACCAGAATTTCAAGATATTACATCATTAAATTCAGTTATAATACCAATGACAATGAGAAATAATTGAATCACATTATGTTACTGGTAAACTTTATTTCTGCCAAATGAAATTTAAATAAATATGGAATCAATATTTTCCAGACTACAAAAGTAATTATATATTGGCAAACACATAAATTTAAATCCAAGATAAACAAAAAGAAACGAATGACTGTTTTCCACCCATTCTAAAATTTTATTATTTCCCTATTGTTTTTTATTATATGCGTACTACTAAATATTTATGTAATAAAATGAACAAGCTTTCTCATGTTGTAAAGAACTCCTTTTAATTTTCAGAACTGTAAATAGAGTTAGATGCATTTTTTTTTTTTTGGAGTTGGAGTCTCACTCTGTCACCCTGTCACCCAGACTGGAGTGCGGTGGCATGCTCACAGTCTTCCAAGCAGCTGGAACTACAAGAAGTATGCCACCATGCCTGTCTAATTTTTGTGATTCATTGTAGAAAATGAGGTTTCACCAAGTTGCCCAGGCTGGTTTCAAACCCCTGAGCTCAGGCAATCCTCTCACCTTGGCCTCCCAAAGTGCTGGGATTACAGGCTTAGCCACTGCGCCCGGCCTTGTTGCATTTTTTTGTCTTATTACTTTGTTGGACTTCTCAGCCTCCAGAATTGTAAGAAATGTATTTTTTTTTCTGTTGTTTTTGCCACCCAGTATATGGTAATTTATTATAGAAGTACAAGTTGACTAAGACATGAACATATATAACCACCCTTAGGGTCTTGCTAAAACATGTAAATGATTTCTTAAAATTGTACCTGATCTGAATGAAAATTATTTTGTTACCAGTATTGCTGTGTGTAGCCTATACAAATAAAAGACTGAGTACAGTGGCTCACACTTATAAGTCCAGCACTTTGGGAGGCTGAGATGGGAGGATTGCTCGAGCCCAAGAGTTTGAGACAAACCTAGAAAAAATAGACCCTGTCTGTACAAAAAGTCAAAAAATTAGTTGGGTGTGGTGGTGCAGTCCCAGCTACTTGGGAAGTTGAGGTGGAAGGGTCTCCTGAGTCCAGGAGGCTGAGGCTTCAGTGAACCATGATCATGCCACTGCACGCCAGCCTGGACAACAAAGTGAAACCTCCAACTCAAAAAAAAATAAAATATTTTAAAAAATAAATGAAGAAAAGAAAGCTTTAAGTTTGGCAATTTTGCCGGGCTCGGTGGCTCAGCCTGTAATCCCAGCGCTTTGGGAGGCCGAGGTGAGTGGAATGCCTGAGCCCGAGGGTTCAAGACCGGCCTGGGGAACTTGGCGAGACCTTATCTCTACAATAAGTCAAAATTTAGCCGGGCTTGGTAGCGCACAACTGTAGTTCCAGCTACTTGGAAGGCTGAAGCGGAAGGATTGCTGGAGCCCAGCAGGTCAAGGCTGCAGTGGCCAGGAGCGTGCCACTGCACTCCAGTCTGGGCAACAGAGTGAGACTCCAACTCAAAAAAAAAAAAAAAAGTTTGGCAATTTTGGTATTTTAAATGTGGGTTGATTGTGCTTTAATTTAAGCCCAAGTTGCTACAATGGCCATACAGTAAAGTAGAAAAGTATAAAGACACAGAGAAGGTAGATATGTTAAATTGGAGAACATAGCTAATATAAAAGGGGCAAGGTATGAAATCTTCATTCTAATTGAGATTTGCCTTGTAGGAACTTGAGCCTTGCACTACTAGACACTTTAATTTTTCAAGAGAAGCCAAAAATCCAAATTTCATATTATTTTTAACATGTCAATAACAAACTTAACATTCAAAGCTGTGTAGGTGTGGAAGGATGTGCAGGTGATGGGAAGCTGATGTGCCCTGTATCCAGACCTATGGCTACAAGATTGCAATTTCGGATTCAAATAGCACATAAAATTACTTTAATATTGCACAGCCTTCCTTAACTAATGGGAACAGAGTGCTACAAACCTCAGGTGTTCAGAATAAAACTGTGAGCTATGATTCAACTTATGCAAAACAATATAGAAAATGAATCAATTCTATTTGATAGTAGAACTATGCAAACTAATTGAGCAATGTTACCTTCCACCTGCAACAGAAATTGGGTGGGCTTATTTCAATTAGGCAAACACAGTGCTCTGACCGGCAGAACATATTCTAAAAAGAAAAATATCAGGAAAAATCCCACACAAGCAATTCTGTCATGATCACAAACTGTTTCAAATCAACATCATCAATCTGTTTTAAATAAGCAATAAACAACTAATTAAATCCAGAATCATAGCAGGCTCAACAGTTAAAATGCTTGTTGCCAAACCAGCTATTTTTTATCTACAGATAAATCTTGGTTTGACATACCCATAAGTTATAGCTTCTAGGCTTCTATGCACCCACCTCCCTTTTATAAAGGCAAGGAACACATCATTTAATTATTTCACAAGAGCAACAATTATAGGATACAATCCAATCAAAACTTCTGTCAGCATCCTTACTTGGAAGCACTTAGAGGCTTGGCTAGTGAAGTCAGCTTAATTGTCTATTCTTGCACCCTGCCTGCAACAGTACCTGATATTTACTGTTTCATGCTAGAAATGAAACATCCACTCTCACAGAGAGGCTGGCATAACTGTTACATGTATTTCAAAGCTTCACTATGCAAAGGAATTAATATTTCCCCAACTGAAACATTATCTAAGGTTCCTGAAAATGCCTCCCTGCTTCTAAAATTCCAGATGGGCACCTAACACCTAACCCTCTGACATAGTTCTTTGCCTATATCTTCTTGCCCATGCCTCAAATGTAACATTGATATAACAGGTTTCACAAGTCTAGACTTGTTTTTAAATAACATATGTATGTGGTTGTCACCAGTGGTTTGTTCTAGGTATCTGGAAGGTAACGGTTTGGTCTCATTTACCTTCCATTGTTCATTGATAGAGAACGAACCCATCACAAGACTACACAGAGCAAGATATTCAACAATGAATGTAAGTCCATTGAAATAGAAAAACCTGGAGATTTAGAAATATAAAAGCAAACCATCCTTTCTCTTGTAATTTTTGTTTATTTTTAGTTGGTTATTTTTTTCCTCTTACTGCAGCTACCACTCCACAGTTTTACAAGATAGATATCATCTTGCCATTTAATGTATATAGAATAGCTTTTGAGTTTCCCATTGTCAACAGAAGATATCTCTTGAGAAAATGGATATAAGATATCTACACACACACACTTCCATACATTGACCCTTTAAATCTTTAAATAGAGTGTGGCAAATGATAAGATGAAAACAATGACCACGTTATATCCCATTTATAGCTTATTGATTCCCTGAGATAGTACCTAAGATCTCTCTGATCATATCACAGTCTCTTCAAATGTTCAACACTAAACAGAACACAGAGCTTGACATCTAAGATATACTCAATAAGTAGTAGCTTTAAAATAATGACAATTAATTAAAAATGAATTTGATTAAAAATGACAATTATAGGCTGAGCATGGTGGCTCACACCTGCAATCCCAGCATTCTGGGAGGTTGAGACAGGAGGATGGCTTGAGCCCAGGAGTTTGAGGATATAGTGAGCTACTCCAGCCTGGGTGACAAAGTGAGACTCTGTCTCCCCCCACGATTCCCCCAAATCCTCATAATCAAACCCAATAAAAAGACGTAAAATGACTTCCAGTTAGTTAAGATAATGGTAGCTGCCTAAAGTAAAATATCTCCATATATCCTCCAAAAATTATACAGATTAACAAAAAGAACAAATAAAATGTTATCTTTTAGCAAACCCTAAAGACAAATAATTACCTAGAAGTAGAAAAATAAATACTTAATTCATCAGAACTGTTTATTGAGCTCCTGCTACAACATTTTGCAGATTTGGAAAGATTATGTGAAAGAGAGAAGATAGAATTCAGAAAAAATAACATATTCCAACCAATAGAAAGTCCCAAACTAAGAAGAAAACAATATATCAAAAATAAAGAAAACAAAAGCAGCCTAGTATATCTAAACATTGACCATAAAAATGTGACTTAGAAATTCACATGGAGAATAATTTCAACAAAAATGGCAGAATAAGTAGCTTTGTTCTTCCACAGAATTATTGAAAAAAGCAAGCATAATTATAAGAATTTACTTTGTAAGAATTTTGGAAAAGTTTTTAAAACTTACAGGAACCAAGCAAACCCTGAATCAAGAAAGACACAACTTAGAGATTGTAAGAAGGCTCTGTGATATTTTTATTTACTCTTGCCCCACCCACCTTCCTGCTCAGTGGTGGTCTTGGGAAGGCTGCCCGCATTCAGTGTGAGACACTGGTACTTGATTCTTGGGAGAGCACAGCAGATCACAGTCTCAAAGAACTGTGTTTGTCTGTTCTACCTTGCCTAGGACTACCTGAGAACTGACCCAAGATATTTGCTTTTGTGTTACCTAACTCAGAACACACTCAGGGCAGAAAAACAGTTATGCAGAGGGCTACTCCTAAAAAAAACACTGCAAGGCAATTGAATAACTGAGGCAAACATAGACACATGGAAGGGCTGGGAGGAAAAGCCGAGAAGAATGTTCCTTTGGGTTACTGAAGGATTCAAAAGCACCCATGTATATCGAGAAATTTCGAAAGTCATGTGAATATGCCGGGAAAGATGCATGCTCAGAAAATACTTGAGAAGAAAGTACGACTTCACCTTTAGCTATCCATTAGGCACCGGGTGAGTAGTAAATTAAGGCCAAGGCCAGTAAATGAACTGGCCAAGTGTTGGAGGGCTAATTGGCATAGACCGAAAACTCTCTTTTCTGTTTTTATTTTCTTTTTCTATTTTTGGAAGAGTTTGAGAATAATTGGGGTGGGTTTTATTTGTTTGTTGTTTGTTTTGGCAAAACAATATTGAAAAAGATGAACAGTTTGAAAACTCATACTTCTCTATTTTTTTCTTGAAAGCATTTTTTTGCTTTATTTTATTTTAAAGACGTGAGATGCCAATCAGAATTAGGCACATAAGTGGTCTACATGCAGGTGCAGATGAAATTTGGGCTTCCCACTAGTCCTTACTTCCCCTGGTTTAGGATCACGTACCCTAGTGATGTTATGTGTCCCCCTCTTTCCTGGTAGTGTCCTGCTACTGCCGATCGTTCTCTTGTAATATTGTGATAAATGTCCAGGACCCCCTTATAAGTGAGAACATATGGTATTCAGTTTTCCATTTCTGTGATAGATCACTGAGTATGATAGACTCTAAACCCAGCCAAATTGCTGCAAAGTCCATAATTTTGTCCTTCTTTATGGTGGGGCAATTTTTAGAAACTGACCTTCCGTACAACCCAGCAAATCCTCCCTCTGGGAGTATACCTGGAGGAATGCAAATCATTCTACAAAAAAGATACCTGCACACACATGTTTATTGTAACACTATTCACAATAGCAAAAACATGGAACTAACCTGCTGCCATCAAAAATGGACGGGATAAAAAGAATGTGGTACATATACACCATGGAGTATTACACAACCATACTTCTCTATTTTAAATTTTACTACAGTAACCTTACCACTAAGCTACAATAATCAAAATCATGTGGTAACTTCCATACAGATAGGCATAAAGACCAATGGAATAGAATTAAAGGTCCAGAAATAAAACTATATATCTATGGCAAAGGGTGCCATGACCATTTAATGAAGGAAGCATAGTTAGCTTAAAAAATAATGTATGTATGCACAGTCACTTTAAAAAATGATACATGATCATTGACAAATGATCCATTTGTGAGAGAAAGAAGATGGACCACTACCTCACACAATATACAAAAGATAAACTCAAAAATGGATCAATTATCTAAATGAGAGCTAAAATTATGAAGCTATTAGAAGAAAGTATGGGAATAAATCTTCATCATCTTAGATTTAGCAATGGATTTGTAGATCTGTCACTAAACACATAAGCAGCACAAGAAAAAATAGGCTTTCTCAAAACTAGAAACTTTTGTGCATTCAGAGAACCTCACCAACAAAGTAAAAAGATAGCCTACAGAATAGAAGAAAACATTTGCAAATTATATATCTGAAAAAGACCAAGTGTACAGAATATATATATATAGATATATCTATATATATATACTTAAAACTCTTAAAACTCAACATCTTCAGATAAACATATAATAACATAAATCTCTTAAGTCATTTAAAAAATTGAAAATAGAATAAACTAAGATAGTTTGTTGAATTCAGGAAAGACAGACATAAAGAACAAATTCATATCAGATAGAAAAACTAAATTACCAGGTTATTTAAAAAAATGAGAAGACAAATTTAATAATTAGCACTGAAGAAACACAACCAGAAGACTAAAATTAAAAGAAAGAACTGCAAAAAGTCAAAAAATAAAATGGTTTTAAAGATGTTCAAAAATATATATATCTACCAATTGTACAATTTGAGTCCCTGTAAAAGAAAAACAAAAGGATGAAAATGATATTTAAAACCTTAGTCCAAGAAAACATTCTGGAAATAAAAGATCTAAGTTTATTAATTAAAAGGGCCTATGACACCTGGGCAAGTTTACCTAGATTTATCAATACCAAGATATATCCTAGTAAAACTATTAGAATTTAAAGACAAAGAAAAAAAATGCTCTCAGCATCAACCTCTAGACTAAAAGACCAAATAACATATAGAGAAAGTAGATTGTCAGAAAACTCTCAAAAAACAACCTACAAAGTAAGGCTATAATGGGGTGGCCTTTTTAAACACCCAGGGGAAGCAGGTATGAACAAAATAGTTGTTTTAATACAGCCAAGCAATCTAATCCATCAAGTGTCAAGTCTAAAGGAAAACCAACTTAAATAAGCAGAACTCAAGGAGTTATGTACCTATCAGCACTTTTTGAACAATCTACTAGAGAATGAACTTCATCCAAATAAGAGATACTAAAGAAACTTTAGCAAAATAACTGATTATGAAGATTTAATATACTTAATTACAGATCTCAGTAGGAACCAAACATTTAAGAAAGACATTATACCAAGTTTTTATAAACTTTTCCAGAAAATAGAAGTGAGAATACTTTCTAACTCATTCTAAGAGACTAGTTTTGCCCTAATACTAAAATCAAAGGCATAAGAAAACTGGAGACCAATATCTTTCAAGAACATAGAAACAAAAATCCTTCACAAAATATTAGAAAATTGAATTCAATGATGTATAAGAATTTTTTTTTTAATTTTAAATATGTGGGGTACAATTCAGGGTTAGGTACACAAATGTTCATTATGCAGGTACCTTTGTTGATGAGGTATGCCCCCCACTTCCCCAGATTCCCACTACTGCCAATTCTGTTTCCCCACTCCCCTCCTGGCAGTTTCCTGCTACTGCCAATCCTTTCCTTATAGTATTACAATAATTGTTCAAGGACTGCTTATGAGTGAGAACATGTGATACTCAGTTTTTGTTTCTCTGAAAGATCACTCAGTATTATAAACTCTAAGTCCATCCAGGTTGCTACGAAGTTCATGATTTTGTTCTTCTTTATGGCTGCATAATATTCCATCATGAATATGTACCACATTTTTTATCCTTCCTGTTTTGATGGGCAGCACGTTTGGTTCCAAGTTCTTGTCACATAGAACAATGCTGTGATAAACATACGTGTGCAGGTATCATTTTTATAGAGTGATTTGAGTTCTTCTAGGTATATTCCCAGCAGGGGGATTGCAGGGTCATATGGAAGGTCAATTTTTAGATCGTTTAGGAATCACCACACTGGATGAGGTGAAAAGGGAACACTTCTACACTGTTGGTAGGAGTGTACACTAGTACAGCCTCCGTAAAAATAATTATATACCAAGACCGAGTGGAATCTTTCCCAGTATACCAGGCTGACTCAAATTTGAAAATGAATTAATGTAATCTATCGCATACACAGGTCAAAAAATCACATGATTCATCAATAGGTGCAGAAAACATATTTAGCTAAATCTAACACCCGTTCATAATAAAAACTCTCAGCAGAAATAGAGGAAAACTTCCTTAACTGATTAAATCTACAAAAACCTACAGCTAATCTTGTATTTCATGGTAACTGCTCTTTCTTGATAAACCCAAAGCTAGAGTTGCCCCAAAAGCTGCAACAGAGGAATTTCTACAAGGGACTGCCCCAAACTGTCTGAAGATGGTGCTTGTTAGAATCTCAAACAAAAGCACGAATACCAGGATGATCAGAGTCCAAACCATTAATTAGGGGGAATTTACAGGTTCCTCATGAGAAACAGCAAGACAAGAAATGTTCTACCTAGGTAAGTCCATAACAAAGGGGTGAGGTTATGGAGCTTACATAAGGGTTAAACAAATCTGAGCTCAGGGCCTAGACCAGTTTCTACATGTTTGGCAACATGTTTGATCTTTCAGTGTTTTGGGCAGCAACCTAAATAAGTTTATCAGTTCCTGGAAATGTTCAAGATCCAGGCTTGGGTTCAAGACTGCAGGAGAAAACATGCAGCTGGCCAAGCTACTCTGCGTTTCTTGGTCAGGATGCAGAAAGGAAGCAGGGTAACAACAGGACCTTACAGCTAGAAACCAGAGACCTTTCTCCTGAGATCAGAAACAAAGCAAAAATGTGTTTTCTTGCCACTTCTTCTGAGTACTAGGAAGTCCTAGCTAATGTGAAAAGGAAATGAAAGAAAAGATATACATATTGGGAAGAAAGAAAGAAAACTGCCTTTCAGAAGACATGAACAGATATAAAAATGCAAAAGAATTTTTAAAAAACTCTGGGTGCTTATAAGCAATTATAGCAAAGTTGTAGCATAGAGGGTTAATGTACAAAATAAATCACTTTTCTATATACTAGCTGCAAACAAGTGACATTTGAAATTAAAAACACAATACCATCTATATTAGCACTCTCCCAAAAAAAGTAGTACTTAGGTATAAATCTAACAAAATATACACAAGCTTTATATAAAGAAAACTATAAAATCCTGATGACAGAAGGCAAAGAAAAAGTTGGAGGAATGACTCTACCCAACTTCAAGACTTATTGTAAAGCTACAGTGATCAAGACATTTTGGTGTTGTGAAATAATAGACAAATGCAACAGAATGGAGAGCCAAGGAATAGACCAACATGAATATCAATGTCAATTGATCTTTGACAGAGAAGAGAAGGGACTGCAATGTAGAAAAGATCATTTTTTGTTTTTCCAAAAATTGTTGCTGGAATAACTGGATAACAACATGCTAAAAAGAAAAGTAGTTTCTAGACCTAGATCATACACACTTCACAAAAATTAACTCAAAATGAGTCATAGACCTAAATGTAAAATACAAAAGTATAAAACTCCTAGAAGATTATATAGAAGAAAACCTAGATGATCTTGGATATGACAATGACTTTTCAGATAAAATGTCAAAAGTACAATCCATGAAAGAAATGATTGATGAGCTGGACTTCAATAAAATTAATAGCTCTGCTTTGTGGAAGACAATAGCAAGATGAGATGACAAAGCCACAAACAGGGAGCACATACTAGCAAAAGACATATCTAATGAAGGACTCTAATCCAAAAAATAGGCCAACAACTCTTAAAACTCAACAATAAGAAATAATAGAATTTAAGAATTGTTGAAACACTTGTACAGACACCTCACCAAAACAAATATTGTTGAAATATGAAAAGATGCTTAACATCATATGTCATTATGGAACTGCCAATAAAACAATGAAATACCACTACACACCTATTAAACATCAACACCACCAAAAGTTGACAAACATTTGAAGCAACAGGAACTCTGTTTTATTGCTGGTGGGAATGCAAACTAGTACAACCACTTTGGAAGACAGTTTGGAATTTCCTTATAAAATTTGAAATATTTTTACTATATAATCCAGCAGTTATGCTCCCTGACATTTACCCTAGGGAGTTAAAAACTTATGTCCAAACAAAACCTGTACATAGAGGTTTACAGCAGCTTTATTTACAATTGCCAAAACTTGATAGTAATTAAGATTCCTTCAGAAGATAAATGAATAAATAAACTATGGAATATCCAGACAACTAAATGTTATTCAACAATAAAAAGAAATGAGCTATCAAGCCATGAAAAGACATGGAGTCATCTTACATGCATATTACTAAGTGAAAGAAGCCAATCTGAAATGGCTCCATATATATGATTTCAACCATATAACATACTGGAAATGGCAAAACTATAGAGATATTCAAAGGAGCAGTGTTTTTCAGGGGTTGGAGGAAGGGAGGAATGAATGGGCAGAGCACAAAGGGTTTTTAGGACAGTGAAACTATTTTGTATGATGCTATAAGGGTGGATACATTCTTCAACACCCATAGAACACACACCACCAAGAGTGAAGCCTTGCTTACACTATGGGCTTTGACTGATAATAAAGTGTCAGCGTAGGTTCATGGAATGTAACAAATGTGCCACTCTCATGTGTGCTGTTCATTGTAGGGGAGGTTCTGCATGGGTGGGGCCAGGGTGTATATGGGAACACTGTACTTTCATTCAATTTTGCTGTGAACCTAAAACTGTCTTAAAAAATAAACTCTATTACTTATTAAAATGTGGAAATAAGAGAGAAAGAATAATATATAAAAGCTATAGGTTTTGAAGGGTAGAAATAATCCAACTAAAAATAGATGGATAAAAAAGATATATAAATGGAGAGCATTGGCCAGGCATGGTGGCTCATGCCTGTAATCCCAGGACTTAGGGAGGCGGAGACGAGAGGATTGCCTGAGCCCAGGGGTTCGAGACCAGCCGGAGCAACTTGGCAAGACCTCGCCTCTACAATAAATCACAAAATTAGCTGTGCGTGGTGGTGTGTTCCTATAGTTGCAGCCACTTGGAAGGCTAAGGTAGAAGGATCACCTGAGCCCAGCTGGTAGATGTTGCTTTGGCCATGAGTGTGCGACTGCACTCCAGCCTGGGCAAAAGAGTGAGACTCTGACTCAAAAAAAAAAAAAAAAGGAAAGTACAATAAGCATTGTTATATAGGCAATAAATGGCAGACAAAATATGTTAGTAAAAACTGACCAAAAAATAAGCATTAAAGGTTAAGTTTAAGAAGCAGAAAAATATGATATAAAAATTTAGCATTATGAAAGTAACCGCAGTAGGAAAAAAGCAGAAACTTTCTTAAAAACGAAGATTTTTTAAATGTTTTAATCTCATCAGAATACAATTCAAGACAAGTAAGTATAATAAAGGAGAACAATTTATAATGCTAAAATCCACAGTTCACAATAAAGTGGATATTGTGACCATTCACCAATTAGCACAGTAACCACTGTTAAAAAGTAGAAACTGTAGAAGATGCAAGGAGACACAAACACAACAAAGGAGATTTAACATACTACTTTCAATATAAACACACAGTGACTATTAACAAAATTCTATTACATATGCTGTAATAAAGTAAGCATCAATGAATTCCATAAAACAGAAATATTTTTTAAAATCCTTTGATCAAATCAAAATACAACTAAATTAAAAATGTTAAAGTCCTTTCTGTATAGAAATGAGAAAAAATAGCTTATAATGAACAACTTCTGCATGAAAAGCAAAACACAAATCAAGATTATAGAATTTATTTTATTTTATTTTATTTTAAAGATGTGGGGTACAAGTCAGGATTAGGTATAGCAGTGGCCTACATATAGGTGAAGTTTGGGTCCCCCATTGGTCCCCATTTCACCTGGTTTAGGATCAGGTACACTTGGTGATATCATGTGCCCTCTCTCTCTCGCCCTCCCCTGGCAATGTCTTGCTACTATCTTTTCTTGTAGTGTTAGGATGAATGTTCAGAGTCCACTTATGAGTGAGAACATGTGGTATTCAGTCCTTCATTTCTGTGATAGATCACTGAGTATGATAGATTCTAAATCTGTCCAAGTTGCTGTGAAATCCATAATTTTGTCCTTCATTATGGCTGCATATTATGCCAATGTGTATATATACCACATTTTTTTTATCAGTCCACTTTCAATGGGTAACATGATTAGACTCATGTTTTTACTATTGTGAATAGTGCTGCAATAAACTCTCATGCACAGGGATCTTTTTTGTAGAATGATTTGAGATTCTCCAGGTATATTCCCAGAGGGGGATTGCTAGGTCATATGGAAGGTCAATTTTTAGATCTTTTAGAAATTGCCATACTGTCTTTCACAGAGGTTGCACTAATTTACGCTCCCACTAACAGTGTGGAAACAATCCCTTTTCACTGCATCCTCTCTAGCATCTGTTGTTTTTTGAGTTATTGATGATGTCCATCCTGACTGGAGTTAGGAGGTAGCTCAATGCGGTTTTGATTTGCATTGCTTTGATGATTAGTGAGACTGAACACTTTTTCACATAGCTGTTGGCTGTTTATATATCTTCTTTGGAGAAGTGTCTATTCATGTCTTTTGCCCACTTTCTAAAAGGGCTGTTTTTTTGTTTTTTCCTTTTGGCGCATTTGAGTTTCTTGTAGATCCTGGATGTTAGGTCTTTGTCTGACAAACAATTGGCAAATATATTTTCCCATGTGCTGTCACTCCACTCTCCTGATGGTTTCTTTTGCTTTGCAAAAGGTTTTCAGTTTGATGAGTTCACACTTGTCTATCTTATCTCTTATGTCATGGGCTTTGGAGGTTATGATCAGGAGTCGTTTGCCTATTCCATTGTTTGTAAGGGTATCTACTGAGTTTTCTAAGAATCTTACAGTTTAAGGTTTTGCACTTAGGGCTTTGATCCACTTAGAGTTAATTTTTGTGTATGGTGATAGGTCCAGGTCCTGTTTCATTATTCTGCATGCAGTCAACCAGTTTTTCCAGCACCATTTACTGGATAGGTTCTTTTCTCCCCAGAGGTTGTTATTGGAGGCTTTGTAAAGATGAGTTGGTTAAGAAATTGAGGTTTTGCTTCTGGATTCTCTATCCTGTTCCACTGGTCTATACACCTGTTCTTGTGCCAATACCAGGCTATTTTGATTATTGTAGCCTTATAGTAAAGTTTAAAGTCTGGAAGCATGATACCTCTTGCTTTGTTTCTTTTGCTGAGGACTGCTTTGACTACTTGTGATCATTTTTGTTTCCATATGAATTTCTGTATTGTCGTTTCCAGGTCTGAGAAGAATGATATTGGTAATTTAATGGGTATTGTGTTGAAACTGTAGATTGTCTTTGGTAGGATGGACATCTTAACAATGTTGTTTCTTCCAATCCATGAGCATGGAATATTTTTTATTTGCTTGTGTCTTCTTTGATGTCTTTGATCAGTATTTTGCAGTTTTCTTAGCAAATTTTTTTCAACTTCTCTGGTTATGAAGAAACCAAGGTATTTCATTTTCTTTGTCGCTATTGTGAATGGGATTGTGCTTTTTATTTGCTTCTTTGCCTGTTTGTTGTTGGTGAATAAAAATACAACTGTCTTGCACATTTATTTTGTACACTGAGACTTTTCCAAGTCTTTACTAGTGCAAAGAGGTTTTTGACAGATTCCCTTGGGTTTTCAAGATATAGGGTCAAATTGTCAGCAAAGAGGGATAGATTAACTTTCTCTTTTCCTATTTGGATACTTCTGATTTTCTTCTCTTGTGAGATTGCTCTAGCTAGGACTTCCAACACTATTTTGAACAGGAGAGGTAAGAGTGGACAGCCTTGTCTTGTTCCAGTTTTCAGGGGAAATGCTTCCAATTTCTGTCTGTTTAGCAATATGATGACTGTGGGTTTAGTGTAGATGGCTCTTACTATTTTGTGGTATGTTTCCTCTGCCTAGGTGTTGAAGGGTTTTTATCAAGAAGAGATGCTGGATTTTGTCCAAAGCTTTTTCTGCATCTAATGATAGAATTGTGTGGTTCTTGTTTTTCTATTTATTGATGTATTGAATTACATTTATAGTCTTGTGGATGTTGAACCAGCCCTGCATTCTGAGGGTGGTGGATAATTGATCAGAGTGGATAATTCTTGAGATGTATTGTTGGATCTGATTTGATAGAATCTTATTGAGAATTTTGCATCTATGCTTATCAGGGATATTGGCCTGTAGTTCTGTTTCTTTGTTGAGTCCCTGCCCAGTTTGGGTATCAGCATTCTATTAGCTTCATAAAATGACTTAGGGAGAGTTCTGTCTTTCTCGATTGCCTGAACTACTTTCAATAAGATTGTTATCAGCTCCTGTTCGTATGTTTTGTGGAATTCCACCAGAAAGCCATCTGGTCCAGGGCTCTTTTTTGTAGGTAACTTTCTTTTGACAGAGTAAATTTTGTGGGTTGTTATTGGTCTATTTAGGGTCTGAATATATTCTTGTTTTAACCTTGGGAGGTTGTGTGATGTCATGAAGTCTTCATCCTCCACTGTATTTAGGTTTTTGAGTTTGTTTCCATATAGGTGTGCATAGTAATCTCTGAAAATCTTTTGTATTTCTTCAGGGTCGGTTATGACTTGATATTTTGCATTTCCAATTGTGTTTATTAGGTTTTTTTCTCTCTTTTTCTTAGTCAATCTGACTGGGGGGGGTCTGTCAATCTTGTTTATTCTTTCAAAGAAGCAGCTTTTTGTTCCATTGACTTTTTTCTGTGATATTTTTGTCTTCTATGTCCCATAGTTGGGCTTTTACTTTGGTGATTTGGATTATTCTGCTGAAGTTAGGATTTTGGTGGTCTTGCCTTTCCAGTTCCATTAGGTGATTTGTTAGGCTATTGACTTGTGTTCTTTCTATTTGCTTGATGTGTGTACGTAGAACTATAAATTTCTCTCTTAGTACTGATTTCATGGTATCTCAGAAGTTTTTGTAAGGTGTGTCTTTGTTTTCATTTGTTTCCAAGAATCTTTTAGTTTCTGTTTTGATTTCTGTGTTGACCTAGGAGTTATTCAGTATTATGCCATTTAGTATTCATGTTTTTGTGTGTTTTGGGGGTATCTTGTTGGTGGTGATATTTATTTTTATTCCACTGCAGTCTGAGAAGATGCATGTTAGCATTTTAATCTTATGAAACTTGTTTATGCTTGATTTATGGCCTAGGATGTGGTCAATCTTGGAGTAAGTTCTATGTGGTGATGAGTAAAATGTATATTCCATGGTAGTTGAGTGGAGTATTCTGTAGGTATCTTTTAAGTCCTTTTGGTCAAGCATCAATTTGAAGTTCCAGATCTTCTTATTGATTTATTTTTACCATGATGATCTATCTAGGGTTGTTAGTGGACTATTTAATACCCTAGTTATGATAGTGTTGGAGTCAATATACTTTTTTAGCTTACTTAGTAGTTACCTTATAAATTCTGGTGCTCCTGTGTTGGGTGCATATATATTTAAATGGATATTTCTTGTTGATGTATTATCCCTTTTATCATTATGTGGTGTCTTTCCATATCTTTTCAAAATTTTTGATAGCTTGAAGGTTGTTGTGTCTGATATTAAAATTACAACTCCTGCTTCTTTTGTGTTCCATTCACCTGAAAGTTTGTTTTCCATCCTCTCACTTTGAGTTTGTGAGTGTCTTTTATAGTAAGATGTGTTTTCTGTGGGCAGCATATTGTTGGGTCATGCTTTTTTTTTGCCATTGCGTGTCTTTTCAGTGGTGTATTTATTCCATTCACATTCAAGCTGCTTATTAAAATGTGAGAGTTTATCCCTGTTATGAGGCTCTTATAAGTTTTTTTTTCTTTTAACTTTTGGGTTGATATATGTGAGTGTTTTCAATTTTGCAGTTGTGGTATATGCTCTGTTGAAACTGTGTTTTCCTGTACTCTTGCAAAGTGCATTGTTGTTTCTTGTTTTCTTTTGTTTTTGTTTTTTGCTTTTTGTCTTGTTTTTTTTTTTTTTTTTTTTTCCTCTCTGCTTAATCTCTTCTTAAACATCTTCTGTAGAGCTGGTCTGAAAGTAGCATAACTTCTTTAATTCTCCATCACTAATGAAGTTTAGCTTAGCTGGGTAAGAAATTCTTGGTTAGAATTGTTTACCTTTGAGAACTTTGATGATTGGACTCTAGTCCCTTCTAGTCTCTAGTGTTTCTGTAGATAAGTCTGTGGCTATTCTACTTGATCTTCCCTGGTAGGTAGTCTGAACTTTCTCTCTTCCTGCCTTTAGAATTTTTTTTCTTTTATACCTACTTTGCATAAGCAAATTACTATGTGTCTAGGAGTTAGTCTTCTCATTTATGCTTTATAGGGGTTCTCTGAATCTCTTGTGTTTGGATGGTTGCATCTCTGAGATGAGGGAAGTTTTCTTGAATGAGCTCATGGAATGTTTATTCCTAGGTGTTCTTTGTCTCCTTTTCTGCTTCAGGTATACCAATCAGGCGTAAGTTCGGCCTCTTAAATTAATCACACATCTCTTGGAGGCTTTGTTCTGTCTTTATAAGCTTCCTTTCTATATTTTTAGCAGATTGAGTTAGTTTCATATTTCAGTCTTCAAGATCTAAGATTCTTTCTTCTGCTTGGTTTCTTTTGCTTTCCACGCTTGTCAGTTTGTTATGTATTTCATGGATCGTGTCTTTTATAGCCAATATCTCTGCTATCATTTCATTCATCCTTTTCTTCTTGCCTTTCTTGATTCTTATTCATTTTCTCCAACCATTTCTTCATCTCTGCATTTATGGTCTAAGACCAGTCATTCTTGGAGCTCTTCAT
>CAUYQG010039640.1:0-49695 GCA_963574415.1 Tarsius wallacei | reverse complement strand
CAGGCACACGCTACCACGCCCAGCTGATTTTTTTGATTTATGGTAGAGATGAGGTTTCGCCTGCCCAGGCGGGTCTCGAACCCGCGGGCTCAGGCAATCCACTCACCTCAGCCTCCCAAAGGCGCGGGATTACAGGCTGAGACACCGAGCCCGGCTTTGTTTTTTAATATATTGTAGAGATGACATCTCGACATGTTGCCCAAGCTGGTCCCAAACCCCTGGATTCAGGCAATCCTCTTGCCTCTGCCTGCCAAAGTTGCTGGGATTACAGGCATGAGCCACTGTGCCCGGCCCATTTTCCCAATGTGTTGTTTCACAGAATACTACCTAGAGAGTATATATATTTTTAGTTTAATAAAAATGGGATCACTCTGCATACTGTACCCCATAAGTTTTGCTTTTGTCATAATACATCACGAACACTCTCATGTCATTTAATTGTTTTGTAAAAAAATCATTTTATATCAAAATATTGGTTTAGCACATAGTTTGTGCAAAACATCATTAGATACTATTGCACTCAAGTAACAAGACAGGGTGTTTCCTATCTTGGAGAGGACTTCCTTCTATTTTAGAGAAGACAGACGGTAAAAAAGTATGACTAAATTATTTTAGTGATATATGACTTTAAAAAGGGTAAATCGATAGATTTGGGGGACAAGGTCAGAATTGGAGAGGGCAGTTAATAGAAGGTATCTTTGAGAAAGTGACATTTGAATTGAGACTTGAAATGGAACTGGTCATGGAGGACAGGACAGGAGGGTAGGAGCAGAATTTCAAGTGTAGCGGTCCTGAGGTGTAGGAGTGGTGTTTGGGTTTTTTGTTTGTTTGTTTGTTTGTTTTTTGTGTTTTTGTTTTTTTTGAGTTGGCGTCTCACTCCGTCGCCCAGACTGGAGTGCAGTGGCCACTTCCGGCCACCGCAGCCTCGACCTGCTGGGCTCCGGTGATCCTTCCACCTCAGCCTTCCGAGTAGCTGGAACTACAGGCGTGTGCTACCACGCCCGGCTAATTTTTTTATTTATTGTAGAGATGAGGTTTCGCCTGCCCAGGCGGGTCTCGAACCCGCGGGCTCAGGCAATCCACTCACCTCAGCCTCCCAAGGCGCGGGATTACAGGCTGAGCCACCGAGCCCGGCTGTGTTTGTGTATTTTAAGAAAAGAAAGCAGGCTTCTAGGCAGAGTGTCAGGAGAGGGGAGCTGCACTGCATGTGTGAATTGACTTGAGGGGTGGGGAAGACTGACATCTTTGATATCAGCTTATTCCATTGTATGCATATATATTTTTATTGTTTGAGTCTTTTATGTTTCTTAGTTAAACTTTGCAGCTCTTTAAATTCTGCAGATTTATTTCTATGAATGTATTTGAATAGATTTGAGTTTTATAGCCAATTCCAGTCTAATTTCTCTTAGTTTTCAGTTGGTCTGTGAGCTCACGTCAGAGATGTTTACCTTTTTTGTGTTCTGTACAGTACAGCTTGAGTGCTTTCTGCCTCTGGAAGGTTTAGATGAACTTGGTAAAAAGATCTCCAGAGCTTGGTGTGCTTTGGATTATTTTTTGGTAACATTTTCAAATGCTTTCTTGGTTATTTTTATTTACTTATTTCATCTGTCCTGAATAGACTTTAGTAACAAATATTTATGATTAAAAATCATCCGTTTTGTCAGTTTTTCAGAGTTGTCCATAATTTAAAAAAAAAAAAAAAAAACTAACTTTGGCATGTGTATCTCATGTTATGTTTTTGCTCTTTTTAGATGTAGATTTACTGCAGCTTATGCCTTTTTTAAAAAAAAATTACTATTCTAGTTCTCATTTTTGGCACATTGATATCATCTTCTAAATAGCATTTGGTCTCTTTGCTTCTTCTCTTCCCTTTTTGATCAATCATTTTATTTTTCTGTAAGGCTAATCTTTTAAAATTGTCTTATATATCTTAAACATATGCTCAAGAACATGGAGTAATTGCATGTTTTACATAGGCTAAAGTCCAACTTTGTGGCAAAGTTTTTCTCAGTGTAACTTGTCACTTTTTTCCCAACGTTTTTTATTCCTTAGATCATATAGGCACATGGGTTTCTCTAAGTTATTGTAAATACTCTCCTGGTTCATGTTACTCCCCTTTTACTTTATCATCTGTTTCTCTGCTTGTCTTATGTCTCACCTTTCCTTTTCGATTCACATCAAATTAAACTTTTTTAGAGTGTGTCCGGTCTGTGAAGTCCAGTAATACTCTGCCACTTCATTGGTGCTTGTTTTCATTAATTCAACCTTCGACAAACCTTTATTGTTACCTACAATGTTTGGGGCACTGTGCTTTGTGCTGTAGTACACAAGATAGCCAAGCAATATTCTCTGGCCTCTGGAAGCCTAAAAATTCATAGGCAAGGATAATTGGGATGCATAAATATAATCTAAATTAGAAATAGGGATAATGAGAAGAGTAAAAGAAAGGACTTGGACATTCAGAACTAGAGGTAATGCTTTGGGTTGAATAATTGGTTCAGGGAAAGTTCTCTTGTGCAGATGATAGTTCATTTGTTTTGTTTTGTTTTGTTTTTTGAGTCAGAGTCTCACTCCGTTGCCCAGGCTGGAGTGCAGTGGCACGCTCGTGGCCACCGCAGCCTCGACCTGCTGGGCTCTGGTGATTCTTCCGCCTCAGCCTTTCAAGTAGCTGGAACTACAGGTGCCCACTACCATGCCTGGCTAATTTTTTGATTTTTTTTTTTTTTTGAGTTAGAGTCTCACTCTGTCACCCAGACTGGAGTGCAGTGGCCGCTCCCGGCCACCGCAGCCTCGACCTGCTGGGCTCCTGCGATCCTTCCGCCTCAGCCTTCCAGTAGCTGGAACTACAGGCACGTGCTACCACGCCCATCTAATTTTTTGATTTATTGTAGAGATGAGGTCTTGCCAAGTTGCCCAGGCGGGTCTCGAACCCGCGGGCTCAGACAATCCCCTCACCTCAGCCTCCCAAGGCGTGGGATTACAGGCTAAGCCACCGAGCCCGGCTATTTTGTTTTTTAAAGGATGGGTAAGATGCTAAGGATGAGTTATTAGATAGAGAGACAACCACAGATAAAAGATGAATTCCCAGTCTTTCAAACAAAACCTGCTCCACCTGCATTTTCATTTCAGTTCATGGAAATGCTATTTTTCCAGTTGCTCAGTTGCATGAGAGTCATTTTTGAGTCCGTTCTTTCATTCTTCACATATAATGTGTTAAGAAATATGTTCAGAAATACCTTCAGAATATGTTCTGAATCCAACCACTACCCACCACCTCTCTCAATAGCTCCAAGTCAAGCTACAATCATTTCTCACCTGTTTTATTACGGGAATCTCTTAGGGCTTACATCCTTGCTCTGCTACAGTCTGCTCTCAAAACCTCAGGCAGAGTGACCTTCTAAATACGTGACTCATGTGCCTCTTCTGCACCGAATCCTCCAGTGGCTCCCTGTCTCAGACAGAGTAAAAGGCCAAGTTTTTTTTTTTTTGAGTTGGAGTCTCACTCTGTTGCCCAGACTAGAGTGCAGTGGCTGCTCCCGGCCACCGCAGCCTAGACCTGCTGGGCTCCGGCAATCCTTCCGCCTCAGCCTTCCAAGTAGCTGGAACTACAGGCGTGCACTACCACGCCCGGCTAATTTTTTGATTTATTGTAGAGATGAGGTTTTGCCTGCCCAGGCAGGTCTCGAACCTGCGGGCTCGGGCAATTCACTCACCTCGGCCTCCCAAAGCACGGGATTACAGGCTGAGCCACTGAGCCCAGCCAGGGCCAAGTTTTTAATAATCACTTCACTAGGCCTTGTATGTTCTCAGTTTGACATGTTCTCTTCCCAGCATTTTTCATCACCAAGTCATAGATTTATCTAAAGTAGTGATTAAGTGTTTCCTTGCTCATATTTTCAACATATAGCTCATATCTTCCTATTGTATATTCTAAGATTTTTTTTTTGAGTTGGTGTCTCACTCTGTCACGAAGGCTGTAGTGCAGTGGCACAATCACAGTCTCACCACAGTTTGACCTCTTGGGCTCAAGCGATCCCCCTGCCTCAGCCTTCTGAGTAGCAGGGACTACTGGCATGCACCAACATGCCTGGCTATTTCTTTTATTTTTATTTTTATAGAAATGATGTCTCGTTATGTTGCCCAGGCTGATCTTGAACTCATAGGCTCACGTGTTCCTCCCAGCTCATTCTCCCAAGTGCTAGGATTATTGGCATGAACCACAGCACCTGGATGAATATTAATTACGTTTTGTGACAATATTTTGAAAATAATGCAAGTGTTCTCATTTTAAAAGAAGCCTATTAAAATTTTTTAGCAGATGAAGGGATTTTCTAGAAAAATAGTACAAAGAGGGTCAAAAGACAGTAATTGATAGAATATGAAGGCAGAGTAGAGAAAAAGTTGCATGCTATGGTAGTTTCAAACCTAGGTTTCGAACCTAGGTGAAAGAACAATTGTGCCATTGGGAAAAATGGAGATGTCAGAGGAAGACTTAAAATGTATAAAGGGAAAATATGGCATTTCTTTGTCTCTGTCCACTCTCCCTCATTCCCTTACCTCCTCTTAGTGATTTAGATAATTTATGTATTCTTGTATTTATTTGTTCTGGAGCTTCCTGAGTGCAATAACTTAACCATCATATATTTTTATATTTTCCTTGCTATCATGTTGGTGGTTTTGTAGAAGATGTTTAGTTGATAGTTAAATGACTGGTATGTTTTCTAATGTTACTGTTTTAGGTACTCATGAAATTATTTTACTTACTGTTATCTTGCAAGTTATTTGTGCCTTCTCCTACTAGAAGTTGAACTTAATGAGTATGGATGTCTTGGTTATCAGTAGCTTTGCTGTTTTTATTTTTCTCGTGTTTAAAAAAATTTTTTTGTCTTTTTTTTTGTGAAAACGGGGTCTTGCTCTGTTGTTTGGGTGGGTCTCAAACTCCTAGCTTCAAGCAGTCTTTCTGCCTCGGTGCCCCAAGTTGTTGGAATTACAGGTGTGAGCCACTGTGCCTGGCCTTTATTTTTCTCTTCTAAACTTCTATCTTTTGGATTTAGAACTTGATTATTATTTATTTACAGGATGTATGTAAGGTTTTATTGTCTATGGAATCTCTTAAAGATATTACTGTTGTGTCTGTTTTTTATAGATGACACTATTCATCATTAGTCACTCATTTCCTTAGTTTTAGACTCTGAGGAACAAATTTCTTAGTCATCTCCTGCTTTCAGGAAATGTGTTCTCAGATGGTAATTCTGAAGGTAGCAAAAGCTGCTACTGTTTTCAGTGCTTGTTCCTTTACAGAATTTAAGCAGATAATTGAAGAAGAGATGACAAGTTATAGTGAGAAAAATCAATCAATGAAAAGTTATTTTTCTGGTTGTCATATGACCACTTTATTTTGTTTAAAGTTCTCTGACTTTCCAGAAGGAAGACAGACGTATTAAGGACTTAAATAAGGACTTAATAAGTTAAGGATGTAAGGACTGTGTTATATATAATTCACACACACACAAATTTTCGAAATTTAACTGTTTTGAGTTAGTATGCACTTAACCTTGCTCTCCAGAGTGTGTAGAATGATTAATTTTATTGACTAAAAGTTTTAGATGAACATTCTTATGGAAAAAACCCAACAACAGTTTTGTGATATATATACACCTTGTCCCCTCCAGCTTCAGCAGTTAATACAGACGTTACAGATCCAACAGCAGAAGCCGCAGCCTTCCATTCTACAGGCCCTGGATGCCGGTCTCGTGGTTCAGTTGCAGGCGCTTACAGCCCAGCTTACAGCTGCGGCTGCAGCAGCCAACACTCTTACTCCCTTAGAGCAGGGAGTCTCTTTCAACAAGGTAGAAATTACAATATCAAATCTGTTCTAAATGAATTATTAAATTTTATGTACTGTCACATGAATTCTAGTTCTATAAATACATTGTATCAAAGATTGTTTTCATATCTACTATCCTTTATATGACATTGTAAATTTTACCAAAGATTCTCTCTTCTGAAAGAATTTAAGTGATTTTAAAACATTTCTCTTGATGACATTTAAAATGTTTTCTTTTAACTGATAACTGTTTCTTTTAAAGCTAACTGGTGAGTAAAATCTTGTGTTCTCCATTGAGACAAATGATTATTTCTGAAATTGTCTAATCCCTCCCTTCCTCCCTCCCTTCCTCCCTTTTTTGAGTTGGAAGTTCACTCTATCACCCAGGCTGGAGTGCAATGGCATGCTCACAGCCACTGCAGCCTCAACTTGCTGGGCTTAGGCGATCCTTCCACCTCAGCCTTCTAAGTAGCTAGAACTACTGCAGGCATGCTCCACCACACCCAGCTAATTTTTGGATTTATCGTAGAGATGAGGTCTTGCCAAGTTGCTAGGCTGGTCTTGGACTCCTGGACTCAGGCAATCCTCTCGCCTCTGCCTCCCGAAGTGCTGGGATTACAGGCATGAGCCACCGTGCCCAGCACTTGTCTCTGATTTCTTTTATGAATGTCACCATTTTATTAATTGTGATAGTGTATGTTCTATAATTTTAACCTGCTAATATTAAAATTGTTCAATATGTGAAAATTCAAAGGAAAACTTCTCTACAGTTTGTCACTATGTATAATGTGAAGATAAGTTGAGGCCTATCTATAAACGGGAGTGTTTTTAAAAATTTAAGCCTTTGAAAATAATAAAAACTTAAGCCTTTGATTTATAATTTATCATGTGATATTCTTAATTATGAGAATATCATATACTTAGAGGTAGTATCCATATTTTTTGTTTCTACTACCATTATTTTTTAAAGAAAATAAATATTGATTTTTTTTGGATTTATTACTTAGACTTTTTGATCAGCTAATTCCAAGTCTAATTCTAGAATGCAAGACCCCATAGAAAGCCCCTTTAACTTGAGCATTCAGAATAGTGGAGCATTCTAAGATAAGTACAGTAGACCTAGACCCATTGATTGTGGTCCTAGATGTTTTTAGCAAACTGTGATTCCATGGGAAAGCCACTTAATTATTTTAATCCTTAGTTTTTTCTTCTGTAAAATTGGTATTAGTGTTTATCCTTCCTATAGCATAATTTGTTTTGTGATATAAAGTAATATATAGCAAAGGGTCTTAAAAAATAGAGCCACTTAAATAAAATGCTTAACTCTTTAATAGTATAATATAAAATGATATAAAACATTAATTGATAGATAAAAGTTAATGAGATGTCGTTGATATTTAAAATAGCATTTGTAATTTACATTTGTGCGAAACACTTTTTGTCTCTTTCTCTTCCCTTTCCCCCAGAAGTTGATGGATAGGTTTGATTTTGGAGAAGATTCTGAGCATAATGAAGAGCCCAAAAAGGAAATCCCAACTTCTCAACTGTAAGAATTATTATTATTGTTTTTGTGTAGCCATCATTTTAAATATTGGATGAGATGTTGCCATCTGAATTACTAAGTATACTTTGAATAAATTGGGATTATTGTATCAAGGTGTTGAGCTTTAACATTATAGAAAGGTGGTAGAGATGCTATCTTGTAGCCTCTCTATATTATTTTGACTCTCAGATCTTTGCAAATGTTGGGGTATATCAAAGTTCTCTGTAGGAAAATAGATAAATATTGGTAAATCTAGTTGTGATATTTTCTGTATCTCTATTAGGCTTTAAATTATTTAACTCAATTGTAAGAATGTTTGCACTGCTAGAAACAAAGCTGGCTTCTAGTGCCACACACTCCTTTTAGGAAGTGTACCAAATTCTGGGACTGTAAGTAAGACTTGAGATTATAAGGGATTTTATTTTTTAGAGAAACGGATTGTATGTTTTTATTTATATTGGTGCTTTTTTTAAAAAAAAAAACGGTTCTGCAGAGCACTGTGTTCTATGCGGGTATGTGAAAGAACTAGTAAGAGGAGGACATTGGAGGGGGCGAGGTGGAAGTTGGGAGAATGGAAGGAGGAAGATGAATGGTGGAAGTCTCTGGGACTCTTGTTTCAGATTACTTTTATATATTGGGGTGATCTGTAGAAACACATAATTTTAGAAGATATTAAATACAAATACATCATTTTGGTAAAGTGATTCTCCTTGACAATAGTAAGGACTAGTATTTTAGATGGTGAACTGTGAAGTTGGTAGAAGCATTTGAGATCATGTATATCAGTGTCTTAAACAATGTAAGAATCTCCTTTAACAGTCCTGTAGAGTTGTGTATCCAGTGTTTTCATGTATTATGTAATGAGTTAAGTAATTATTATTGTGTTCTTTTATTGAACTGAACCCTGTTTCCTTTATTTTCTGCACACTGATGCAAGTTTTGTTTTCTGAAGCAAGGAAGCACATTTATTCCATTATCTTTTGAGACACAGGTTTTCAATATTTGAAGATAGGTATCATTCTTCCCCTTAGGTTTATTTGCTCCGATGAAGTACACTTTTTTCCAACTGTTTCAAGACTTCTCACCATCCTGCTTGCCCCTTTTGGGATGCCCTCTCTTTTAATTCATATCTTACCTTGTGGCACCCAGAGTTCCAAGTGTATTCCAGGTGTGAATTTCCCAAAGTATAGTTACGTTATTATTTCCTCTTATCTAAACACTGTCCGTTCCTGTTTACATGCCTAATAATGTATATACTTTTTTAAAGGAAACATATTACTTTTATAAAGTTTATAGTCAATTATAATTTTAGATTTTGCACGTACTAATTAATAGAACATTTTTCTTACAATTTCATAGTAAAAGGAGTTAAAGTGACAATTTTACATACTTTAAACTTTTTGTGTTTTATTCAGATCTTCTTAAAATGCTCTAATAAAAAGCACTAATTTATGTGTTTAATAGCACGAGTCAATAATATCAAATTTTCAATAGCATCTCTAACATGTTATCCATCTATTGACATACTATTGAAGAATATGTTTCTCTTTTAATGGATTAATGTTCTGAAGTATTCTGCTTTGGGTGTTAAAATTCCAAAAGTAAACATTCTAGTAGAGTACATTTTATTGAATGACATTTCTTGTTTTCTTTGAGTACTAATTTTCATATTGTATTAGTAGGTTTTAAAATATATTTCCACCTGTGTTTCCTTTTAGTTCTCATGTTTCAGAATCTGTGAACAATTCCATTTTTCATCAGATTGCTGAACAACTACAGCAGCAAAATCTGGAACATCTCAGACAGCAGCTTCTGGAACAGCAACAGCCTCAAAAGGTTTATAACCCCATCTTGTGGTCTTTAGAGTTATTGCTATTTATATTCTGTAAATTGGTATTTTTGTGTTTTTTTTTCCTGTTTAGCTTTTACCAGCCACTATTTATTTCCTTCCAAAGTATGGTGTGGTTATAGTTCTTCAATTATTTATTACTAGGAAGATGAGTCTTTTTAGGACCTTTATGTTTTTTTCTGTAATCTAAATGTGTTCTGGCAACTTAGGAATCCACATTGTAGAAATTAACTTAGTATACTAGAAGTAGAAACAGAGATGGGGTTTCAGAATTACCACATAAACTTCATGTTTTTCTCTCCATTTTGTTCTCTGTCAAGCAAGGTGTTGATAATTGTGTTATTGGAGGTGATGGTGATGACAAAATAGGTCACTATTTTTAATTTAAAAACTTAGTTGCTCTTACCATGTGGCAGGAGCTTTAGTAGACATATATCCTTATGAGACAGACTTGACTTCTATTTTGCTTCTGAGGAAGTTAAAACTTGGTGAGATTAAATATCTAATGCAGAATTATACAGCGAATATATATGTTCTGACTTAAGACACACTGTTATTTTATGTATAGCTAAGAATTTAAAACACTTCTGACTCTGAAGTATAACATCCTTTTGAGTTGTACGAATCTTATAAATTTTGGAGATCTTAAAAGGTGACAAAATGTTGCATCTTAAAATTGATAAAATTTGTCAGATTGTGGAGCCATGATTAAATTCATTACAAACCCTATCTCTGCTTAATATGAGAAATACAGATGTAAACTGTTTAGAATACGAGTATTGGAATCACCACTCCATACTGCTTCCTAATATTAAAAACATTCTGGCATTAATGAATTTCACACAATACCACAAACATTTTAAAAGTATGAGCAGTGCATTTTTAGATAACAGCACATGCTAAGATGAACAAAAAAGAGGTTATTTGGGGTTCTGGCTTCAAGTAATCTCTTCTCTGATAGAGCATGTATGTCTGTATGAACAACCAGGCAGAATGCTTTAGTTTCTCTGATAGAGATCCAAATGAAGGCCTATGGGAGTATGGAGGAGATGCAGATGGGAGTGGATAGCATATTTGGAGACACACTTGTCCTAATGTGAACTTGTCCTAATGTGAATAGTAGATATAAAATGAATATTAATAATATTTGCTGGGTTGGAACTCATACCTAGAATTATGCAAACAGAATTTCATACCTTGTTTTGAGGAAATAATTCTAATAGAAGTGATCAGAGTAGTGAAGTGATCAGTATTTGATGCCAGGCAAATAATTCTGTCTGAAAATCCAGGAATTTGAAGATAGGACATCGTGAAGAACATTTGGATATTCTTGAAAGAAAAACACAAGATGTAACTCAGAGAAAGGAAACAGACTTGCTTTCAGTGATAGAATTATCAAAATCACAGCATTGTAACAGAGATAGTAGTGATGGAAGAGTTGATCCAGACAACAGGTTTATTCAGCTAATGTGACACTTTTTGAATTGCCTTATAGTTTCATGTCAGAAAGTTTAGCAGAAGCACTAAAATCCAGGTAGCAATCTTGACTAGTTTGTAATACCATGTTACTGAAGTCAGAGTTACTTGAAACTTGAGAGAGAGAGAAAGTCTGTCTTAAGAATGTCACCTACCAAAAAAGAAAGAAAGAAAGAAAGAAAACCCTGGGCTTATTTAACTGTTCTATATATTAGTTCAGAAATTTCACAGCATATGGTAATAAGATCCCTTTGAAAGGAGCAGAATTTCTTAAAAGCTTCATTGTTCAAAAATGAGTCTGGAGAAGAAAAGGGAGTGGTGAAGAAAAAACTACAGCTGTTTTTTAATTTACAAGGTGGACAGTGTGTGCAAAATCTATGACAAATTTAGAATGGAAAGTACATTAACAGGGTAACAATTAAACTTAATAAATTGTGTAATTGGTTCTACCAAACCAAGACAGCCTTAATGTACTTAAGTTAGGGTGAAATATACAGAAAAATTAGGCACTTTTGTTTACTAGTGAGCTCAATATGGAATTGCCTAAAGGTTACAGTATCTTAGATAAAGGAATAGGAATTATAGGCCACCATATTCATTGGAGCACTAACTAAACCTGAAATAGTGTCAAGGCTTAGTCTGCATAGAAATAGAAAACCAGTGAAAAACCAGAGTACTTTTCTGGAGAAAACTGGCCAGAACTGTGCATCTAATGGTAACTGTATGATAATAGAGTAAAATTTTAGGTTGATTTTTTTAAAGTATATTTTCTCTTTGTTCTTCATAAGACCCCTAAGAAAGACTAAAAGCTATGAAATAATTCTTTCAAATAAGTAGAACTGCTCAAAAAAGAAACTCAAACTAAAATTGATTGGAATGGATCCTGATGGTTACACCAAGGGTTAACACGTTAAATAGTTAATTAAGAGTGGAAAACAAGTGAGGGGGGATAGATAGGGAGCTTAGGTGAATGTTGAAGTAAGAAATACATGATGTGAAGACTATATGAGCACTGAATTAAGATCAAATAAGAAGGCAGAATGAAGTTGAATTCTGTTGTCAGTTGTACCATTTTAAAGACTTAAGCCAAGACTATGTTTAAAACAAGACTGTGTTTAAAAATTTGTTTGATTTGCTCTGGAAGAGTATGCTTATTTACTAACTTTTGGTCTATATTATAGTATAGACTGCTGTCTCTTCTAATTCTAACTTAAGCTTTAATTTATTTCTAAACCTTGAAAATATTACTTTTCCTTGGTGAACCTGTTCCCTTATAAATTAAGAGACTTGGAACTGTTCTTTGATGCTCTTCTTGGCACTTAATTTTTACACTGTGTTCTTTGCTTCCTGTTTAATTAAATGTCATTACTCATAAGAGTAGTTCATTTTAAACTTCCTTGTAAACAAATCACTATTCTCATTGATTTGATGTGATTCAAATGTGACGGAAGTCCTGATCGTGCTCTGAAATTGTTGTATTTTAAAGATACATAAAATATTTTGTTTAAACATTTTATTTAAATATATTTCAAAACTACTGAGTATGCTCAAAATAGCAACTGTGCTGTCATTTTTGTTATTCTCTTATAGAATAAAATGAAAAACATAGATTTCAAATTGTACCCAAGATAAGTTCACTTCCATAAAAAGAACATTTTATAATTGAAATAAACTATGCTCAGAGCTCTTAGTTTGGAAAAATCATATGTACTGTGGTGATTTAAATTCAGTATTTCGTAAGGTCAGTAAACTGTTGCCTTTTGATAGGTAAGGACGCTAACTACCTAGCAATTTCTAGAATAGAGCTTCTAAAATCCTGCTTTAATATCCGGTTGGACATCACCACAATAACTAAAATCTAAGTTAACTGATAGCTGTGTTCTTTTGTTTAATGCCATAAAATCAATGATTTTGATACTGGCATTTGAACTTTTTTTGCCTTTATACAAGTATACCGTGCAACTAATTTTTAATGGAAAATATTTTATTGGATTTTTCATTTTATTAACTATCAGTGTGAATTCATTTAACTTAATGACATTGTATATTATTCAGGATAAAATCCTTTATCAAACTTTTATATTTGCCACCATTAAAATTTTTGAGAGCCTGCTTGATCTGACTGTTTTAATATTATAATCTCCTCCTTTTATGGAGTTATTTCCTGCTTTTAAGTAAACTTGAATTTATACAAAAGTGCAATTTCAAGATTGATCACTTTATAAATGACTTAACAGAATTTTTTGATGTATTGAGCTCCTTTTAAAGTATATAATTGTGTTTTTTGCCATGTTTAAATTTTCGTTTGTAATAAAATTATCTCCCAAGGCCACTCCTCAGGATAGTCAGGAAGGAACATTTGGGTCAGAACATTCAGCATCACCATCACAAGGGAGCAGTCAACAGCATTTTCTTGAACCTGAAGTCAATTTGGATGATTCCATAGATATTCAGCAACAGGTAAGAATAAATGCTTTCCTAGGTCATTAATTTCTGAAGTTAAAGAAAACATGAAATGCTGTATAATAGCAATGTCCCACATTTGAGCTCTGCTCTATAACTGTTTTACCTGTTAGTCATTACTGCTACTATTGTGAATATTTTTTAAGGTAGAATTGTCAATATACAGCTGATTCCCAACCAGCCTTCTTGTTTGTCTGTTGTTTTTTGACTTTCAAGGATATGGATATAGATGAAGGGCAAGATGGAGTGGAGGAGGAGATCTTTGAACAGGAAGCTAAGAAAGTGGCTGTTCGCTCAAGATCAAGAACCCATTCACGATCTCGCTCAAGGTTCTAAAACAATTTTTACCAATAGCTGTGTGTGAATTTTTAAAATGTTAGCTTTATTTCTTAGCATCGAGATTAAAGGAAATATTTTTCTTGGAATGGCATTTTTAAAAGCTATTCTCTCAGAAAAAAACTGTTCAGAATTTTATAAACAGAAGATGACTGTCATTCGGTTTTTAATTGAATATATCTGTGGCCATTTATTTGAGTAATTTATATGAGTATCAGCCGTATCATGATACTGGAATTTTGGATTACAGTTGATTTTGTTAATATTATAATGACAGTTTAGGATGTTATTGCCTCTGAACAACAGGTAAATCAAGCTATATTCCTTGTATTTCACTGCATCTTATATCAAAAATGCTCATAAAAACAAAACCACAAAAATGGTTTTCATAAATATTAACTGTGATACATCTTATTAAGAACATCTTATAAATGGTTTTCTTCATGAATGCAACTTAATGTCATCAGTCTTTAACATTTTTATACTCTGTTTTTTGTTCACAAATGCCCCTGAACAGTAAATGGTGGAAGGAGGGCAGTATCTTTGGTGACTTTTTTCAGTCATTTCTTGCTCTTGTCACAAAGTTCTTTACGTTTGTCTCTTGCAAATGAGATCCTGTCCGTTCAACTTTCTCTGAACCCACCTAATGTCAATGAATTATCTTTCTGGAACACTTATGGAGTTAGTGCTAAAAACTTCTTTATTTGTGTTAGCAACACCTGTTAAGCATTTTGAAGAGCGCTCACTGGCATATGGCTGAAAGGAAAATAAGAAACAGTGTTTCAGTATCACCTTTTATTGTACTGTCAAGCACCATAAAACTTTATAAGTTGAAAACTACTAAGCCAAATTATGTATTAGCCTAATGCTTTGTGAGAAAAATGTTACATCTTTGTCACTTAATGCTCTTTTTGTTTTCTTTGGGTTTTCATTCTTGTTCTTTACTCATGTTGGAAAAATGAATTAGCATACCTTAAAAAAAGTGAGGCCTTTTCTAGAATCTCATCCTCCCTTTCTTTCTCTTGTGAATAATCTGCCAGACTCAGAATCACTGCAAACAAACAGTTATGACTAATGTGGACCTAAGTAGTATAGAAATTTGAGTAAAATGCATGTTTGATGCTTGACCTTTCTGTAAAATACTGCTAAGAAGTAGCTAAATATAAAACAGCCCTTTTTTGTGTTTTATTTTGTCCCCCTCACATAGAAGTGATAGATTTCAAAGAAGGATAACATTGTCATTAGAAGTAAAGTGAAATTCTTTTATAGGTCACCAAGAAAACGAAGATCCAGGTCACGGTCTGGTTCTCGAAAGCGTAAACACCGAAAGCGATCACGATCCCGCTCAAGAGAAAGAAAGAGAAAATCATCACGTTCATATTCAAGTGAAAGGAGAGCCAGAGAAAGGGAGAAAGAACGACAGAAAAAGGGATTACCTCCAATTAGATCTAAAACATTAAGTGGTGAGTGACATACTTCAGAGTTTTGTTTTCAGTAAATACTTTAAAAATAGTTATCTGCTACAAAATCTCTCAACCAAATCTTATTTTCAGACTAAGAAGTTGAGAAGTGATTTGGTAAATGAGTAATTTTGTGCTTAGTTTTTGTAACATGATAGAGAAAAAAAGAAAAATGAAGAACAAATTCTATTCAACTACTAAAGTCATTGAAAGTTGACTTTTTTTAATGCAGGTTAGAAAATATGTTGTGACTAATGATGTGTAAAATAGGCTAGGCTCTAGTATCTATAGCATAGACATCGTGACTTCTATCCAGAGAATTCTAACCAGTTATGACCACCAGGTCTGTAAAAGCAATTATTATATGAAGCATACACTTTGCTATAATTTTTAAAGGAAATCATAAACTTAATGAGATAGTACTAGAGAAATTCCTACTGTACCGACTTTTTCTACCTTTACATATTAGTATATTGTGTGTGATTGGAACAGATTTGATAGTCGTGGAGTTTGTTTTAGGAACAGGCTAGGGGAGGGTTCATATGGTAGGAAGGTAAGTTGTAATTAGTGCCAAATACTGCCTTGGGGATTCTTGATGGGTTATGACTGAAGATGAACTAATAGATTACAGATGGGCAAAGTAGTACATAAAATGGAGCAAATTGTCATTCTTTCCTGAGAGCTAAATGATCATATTACCTAATTTCTGAAGGTTTTAAAATAAATTTTTTCTGTTTGGGAGATAGATAAATAATTGGTATATTAAACTGCTGGAGGATCTTAGAAACCCAGGCCTATAATCAAAGACAACAGCCACCTTCTTACTAGGTTTTGGCAATTTAAGTAGGAGTTGGCTGTCTTACTAGAGTATGGTTATGAGAGCTAGTAGTATTAATTTAATAATACTGATATTCTTAACTCTGGAAGTTTCTGTTTATTCCTTGGGGTGAGGTACTAAATGTAAATATTTTAGTGCTGGTTGTTGATAAATAATGTCAGAGGTCTGATCACAAAATCTCTACTGTACCTTCTTGCATGATTAACATTAGGGCATTCAGAACCATCAATTTATTCACCTGTATAAAGGTAGAGCTATTATGTAGAGTTTCTTTCACTTATTTCCTCACCTAACTTAGACCATTGATGACATAGTTTTGACTGTGGAATTTATGTTTTATATCTGTTTTATGTTCATGGATAAAACACATGGAAAAAAGACAAGTCAAAAAAAAGTACAGAGGCAAGTACAGGCATACTTCGTTTTATTGCACAGATAACTGTTTTCTTTATAAATTGAAGATTTTTGGCCACTCTTCATCGAGCAAGTCTGTTGACGCCATTTTCCCAATAATATATACCCACTTTGTGTCTCTGTGTCAGCATTTTAAAGCATAAAGTGTTTCTTAAAATTAAGCTATGTACGTTGCCTTTTTAGACATAATGCTTTTGCACACTTAATAGATTACAGTATAGTGTAAACATAACTTTTATATGTACGGAGAAACCAAAACATTTTTGTGACTCACTTCATTACAATATTTGTTTTATTGTGGTGGTCTGGAACTGAACGTGCAGTGTCTCCGTGGTATGCCTGTGCCATGAAAGCTGCATCTCTTGTTTACTTCATAACTCTACCCAGAAACAATATCAACTTCCTGTGATCTATATTCTTTCTCAACACATTTTAAACACATATGGTAGTCTTTTTATACTTTTGTTCCTTAGCATGCATTTTGGAACACAAGGTTCTTTATGAGAAAGGATAATTGCTTTCTGGAAAAAAAAAAGGAGGGGGTTCTCTATAGGAAACATTTGCAGAGAGAGAACATTGGAAGAGACAGGGAACATGGAACAGGGTTCAGGGAGATGAAGGCAGCTGGAATGTGCAGGACAGTGATGAGGAAGATGGAGCTATTCAGCAGAAGAGTTCCAGAACTAAGTTGTCCACATTCACGTTATGGGGAATTATAAATATATTACATGATAAAAGGGACTTTGCAGAAGGCCCAATTTAGACACAGGGAAGGTAAGAAAGAGGGTCAGAGAGAAAAGATGATGTGATGATGAAAGGAGAGAAAGATGGGAAATGCTGTGCTGTTGGCTTTGAAAATGGAGAGTGGGTCATGAGCTGAGGAATGCAGGCAGCATGTAGAAGTTAGCAAAGCCAAGGAATCAGATTTTGCCCCAGGCCCTCTAGAAAGAATGCAGCACTGGTCAGGCACAGTGGCTCCAGTCTGTAATCCCAGCAATTTGGGAGGTCAAGGTAAGAGAATTGCCTGAGCCCGTGGGTTCAAGACCATCCTGGGCAACATGGTTAGACCTTGTTTCTACAATAAATCAAAAAATTAGCCAGGCGTGGTAGTACGCACCTGTAGTTGGGACTGCTTGGAAGGCTGAGGCGTAAGGATCGCCAGAGCCCAGCAAGTCGACTTTGGGTTGACTGTGAGCGTGCCACTGCACTCCAGCTTGGGCAGTGGAGTGAGACTCTGATTCAAAAAACAAAAAAACCCCAAAAAACAGAATGCAGCACTGCTGACCCATTGTAGACCTCCAGAACTGTAAGAGAATAAATTTGTTTTATTCTAAGTTTGTGGTGTTAAC
Organism: Tarsius wallacei; assembly: GCA_963574415.1. Lineage (NCBI taxonomy): Eukaryota > Metazoa > Chordata > Mammalia > Primates > Tarsiidae > Tarsius > Tarsius wallacei. The sequence goes on along the minus strand of CAUYQG010039640.1, from coordinate 32,140 downwards.
TTTGTGTTACTTTGTTATAGCAGCAGTAAAAAACTAATACAGTGCCCCTGGAGACTTACCATTAAGTTATGTATGTATAGAGTTAGACTATAAGACTAAGAACAATTAGTAAGGAAAGAACAATGACCAGGATCTGTGTTAGCTAAATGATTCCTAAAACTTACACAGATTTGTAAGATGTAAGAATTCTGACAAGCAGAGTGGAGAGACCCGGTTACAAACCTAGGGCACTCAGTAGTGATCTTGCTAAGGGCTGCATCTTAGCGTGGAGCTTAATTAGCCATAGAGTAAAACCTGCCCTATACCTGTCATGTTATAGATAAAAGACAAAAAGCTAGAAATTTGTTTTTTAAAATGACATTGACATAAAGTCAAATAGAATATATTGAAACTCTGCAAATGAGTCAGCTATAAATATTTTAAAAATATCTTCAGTAAGAGGTGTTCATGGAGGCATGAATGGTACAGCTAGCTAAAAGTAGAACAATATATCTCAGTTTAACATTTGTTATGTTAAAGAGAAGTGGCTTTCAACAGTTAAATATATCCTTGTCTTTAATGATGAGAAATTAAGGGATTCTCATTCAGCCATTCTCTCTCTGTATCTTTATGTAAAGGATTGTTTTCTTAAGGATAAAATATTGTTTTCAGATTTATCTCTTGGGTAGGGAGGGAGTCACATCCACTGTATCATTCCGGTACAGAAAGATACTTAAAAGGTACACAGATAGGATTGCAGTGAGAAGTGGTTCTTGATACTTTGTTGCACATTAGAATCACCTAGGGAATTTTGCTACTCCCAGTTCCCAGTCTTTTGTCCTCCATACCATTCATCATCTCTACCACTCATTATCTCTTAGAGTGAGAGAGTCCCTGGTGGCCACAGATGGTTGAAGTGTGCAGCCAAGCTTGAGAATAGTGCCATGCAAGTAGTTTCCCTGGCAGAGATGTAAATGAATACCTAAGATTTTAGTTGATTTTAAACAGGTGCAAGTGTTCATTAGTAAGCATTTTAAATATGCTATCCTACATCTTTTACTGTTATTACTACTTTTTCCTTAGCTGCTTTTGAAAGAAGTAACTTCCACATGTTTTAGCTTATTTGTCTCTTATGTCTTGACAGTATGTAGTACTACTCTCTGGGTTGGTCAAGTGGACAAGAAGGCAACACAGCAAGATTTAACCAATCTGTTTGAAGAATTTGGACAAATTGAATCCATTAATGTAAGTATCAGTTCTTAATAATTTAAGGTTAAAAAAATAGAATCACGTCTTTTCCTAATTAGCCTGGTAGTACTGACCTTTAATAATGCACATCTTTACAAGGATTGTTTTACTTTGATTACTTCTGTTTGTTTTGGTGCTATTTCTCTCTTATTTTTTCTACTTAAGTAGAGGTCTTACAAAATATACTTGGGAATTTTATGTAATATAGTACACTTGATTCCTAAAATCATCAGATGTTTGAGGTAGCAGGACTAGTATGTGCAATCTAGTTTAATTCCTTTTTTAAAAAGTGTATATAAGGAAACAGTCCCACAGTACTGTAATCATTTGCACATGAGCACATAGGAAGTATTGGAGACACAATGGAGCATGGGATCTTTTGTCTGTGTTTTCTTTTCTTGCTCTCACTCTGTTGTGCTCTCTTGCTTTCTTTCTTATCAAACAAAGCAAATGGTAGACAGGGAAAGCAGTTATGGTTAGAGAATCGCTAGTAACTTGACCGTAACTTCCACCCCTTAATTTGATTCTTCACCGGTGATGTGCCACCTATTCTCCTTGTTTATGTGTTTTATTTTTTCTAAGGCCTGTTGCTTTTCCCTGGGAGTCAGACATCCTTAATTAGCCATTTTAATGGTTCTTACACTTACAAATCACTTGCTTTCCATCTCTTCTCCCATTATGTAAATTGCAAATAATGATATAAAACTAAGTAATGAAATGCTTTATAGTCATTTGTTTGAGGAAAATAATTCACTAGGCTTCTGTTTTTCTGTCTATTGTACTTTTTATCATTTACCAGAAAATTGCCCAGTTTTCTAATCTTAATTCCCAGTATTTCTTAAATGGCTAAACTTGACTTTTCTATATTAATAACAGCACTCTTCATTTGAATTGCGTTTAATCATTTTGTATTTTGCTTTCACTTATGTATTATCTCTTTGGAGCCCCACAATAATCTAGTTAACTAATTCAAATATTGTTCTTTTCTTAATGAGGAAACAAAGTGATTTGGTTGAGTGTCACAGGTAGTAAACAGGTGATTGGTTGACTATTTCAACTTAGTTATTTTAAATTTGTTTCTATACCACAACAGTGCTAAAGACGTCTCTTGGTCTATTGTCTTTTTAAATTTCACCTGTCAAAACATGGCAATCTTCAGAGTCTGTCATCATATAACTTCTCTGAATCTTTGTTTGATTTTCCCCTACCCTTAAACTAGTGTTATTCAGCCCCAGCTGCATATCAGAAGTATGTTATGACATTTGAAAAATTAGGGTTGCCTGTGCTCAATATCTTTAAATTCTTAGCAAAGTTCCACTGCTACACAGGTGATTCTGATGCGCAGCAGGACTCATTGCTCTGAATAGACCCTGTTTCCAATAAGCATTTTGAATTTTCTTGTTTATCTTATATGTAATCTTTCTTGCATCACAGTCCATTGGGCATCTGTTTACTTTATCCCCTTCCTCTAGGGTGTGACTTTTTGAGAGCACAGTACTTACAAAAAGCACTGAGTCATGTTGTGAATTGAAGTGAACTGAATGGCTGGTGGTAAAATCTAGGATGTTAAAAGTTGTTGGAATATTAATAACCCATTCATTTAATTTTGGGGAATTTGAAAACAGAAAAGTCCATTAGACTTGGCATTTAATAGGTCACTTGTGGTCTTTAAAAGAATATTTTCAGTGGGTTGGTGAGGAGTTGGAGCTATTTTGCAAGTGACAAAGAAAAATGTCAGGATTTAGATAGACTTCTCTTTTAGGAAGTTTGGTATTAAAGAGACAGTAGCTTGCAGTGTTAGCAAGGCTGAGGGAAAGTTTTTTAAAAAAATACAGCTTATTAGGTATGGAGTAATAATAGAGTGATAGAATACCTTTGGAGTCTCTCAAAAAGAAGCTGAAACGCTGTGCATAGTTTTCTGAAGATAACTATGATCTGGTAGTTATGGAATAATTTAGTACAGTATAAATCAGTTTCCGATCTTTGCCTTGAGGCTATTTTCTTCTTCATGTTACAATCTTTGTTCAGAAACACTTGAACAAAATAAAGTTCTATAAAACTGAAAAGTTTTAGTCTTAACATCAATTGTTATAGAATGTAAATTTTTATATTAAGGATAGGATACTTCCCCAAAACAAAAACTCTGCTTATGTTACTCAATACAACATTTTACAAAATTTTAAATATACTAGGAATAAATTATTTGCTTTCAAATATTTTGACCATACCCTTTCATCTGGTTATACTGTGTATATAGAGTTATACTTTTGTTTTTAATAGTTCTTCATTTTGTATTTTTAAAAGTTGCCATGTGATACATAAGATTTCCCATATGTCATGACTTAGAATTGATTTACCCAATTGGGATTTAGAATATGAAATGTGAAACCTTAGAATTGTATTCTGAATTTTGAGGTTTTTTTTTTTTAACTGAGTTATTAATTATGCCAGTAAACAGATAGCTGAAGGAAGAAGGGGGAAGACAATTCAGTACTCTATCAAAATTGAATTGGAGTATTAGTCAATAGTTAATATTCTGTTTCATTAAGACCATAAAATACCAGAATGATTTTCTGTCCTTATGCCCTTTCTGTAAAGGAAAAAAAAAAGTATTTATTTTATTTTATTTTTTAAATAGATGATTCCTCCCAGGGGCTGTGCTTATGTCTGTATGGTTCATCGACAAGATGCATTTCGAGCTCTTCAGAAACTCAGTTCTGGATCATATAAAATTGGGTCCAAGGTCATTAAGGTGAGATTTTGTGGGGCAGGGTGGCAATTTTTTAATGACTATTATGTTAAAGTCTAAGTTTTCCATAGGAAAGGGTCACCTGCTCTTGTTCTGTTGGATTGTTAGAATGTTTCTGTATTCATCTTCTTTTTAAACATATGGACAAGCATCATCAGAAACTTGTTATTTCAGTGTTATTGTATTACAGAATTTAATATAAGTAGAATAATTAGTAACCAAAACTTTGTGACACATTTGCTTGAAATCACATTTACATAGTCAACCATGGCTTATTTTATGAACAGGAAGTTTTTTCCATTTTTACAGGTTTGTCTTTACTTTTCCTCCTAATACTTATTAATATACTCCCTAATTATATTATTAATTTCTCCCTTTTTAAAAAACATCATTTCTTATAAAAACCAGTTTCTTGTCAAGGGATTATCTGTAAGTATATTTTTATTTCTTAGTCTTTTTTTTCCACTCTCAATAAGAACTGGGGTCTAGCTATGTTGCCTAGGCTGGTCTCCAACTTCTGGGCTCAAGCTGTTCTCACACCTTGGTCTCCCAAAGTGCTGGGGTTTTTCTTTTTTTTGAGTTATAGTCTCACTCTGTCACCCAGGCTGGAGTGCAGTGGCACGTTCACAGCAACCGCAGCCTTGACCTGCTGGGCTCAGGCAGTCCTTCCACCTCAGCCGTCCAAGTAAGCTGGAAGTACAGGCGTGTGCCGCTGTGCCCGGGTAATTTTTTGATTTATTGTAGAGACGAGGTCTTGCCAAATTGTCCAGGCTGGTCTCGAACCCACAGGCTCAGGCAGTCCTCTTGCCTCTACCTCCCAAAGTGCTAGGATTACAGGCGTTGAGCCACCATGCCCAGCCCCCTCTTGTCTTTACACTGATTATTTATTATTTTCCCATTACTTTCTATGATTAATTCACATTTTATTTCTGCCATTTAGAGGTAATTTATTTTATCAGTTTCTGCAACTGAATGAAATATTTAAAGGAAGTGAACGTATGTTTGTTTTTTGTCATTTCATGGCAGAGAGTTTCTCTGTATAAACTAAAGTCACACTGGTCGTCTATTTCTTGGAGTACAAAAAAAAAATTTTTTTTTTTTTTTTTTGAGTCGCCCAGGCTGGAATGCAGTGGCAGGCATGCTCATAACTACTGTAGCCTCAACCCTGCTGGGCTCAGGTGATCCTTTTGCTTCAGCCTTCTAAGTAGCTGGAACAACAGGCCCCCCACCACACCTAGCTAGTTTTGTTATTATTATTATTTTAATTTATTGTGGAGATAAGGTCTTGCCAAGTTGCCCAGTCTGGTCTCAAACCCCTGGGCGCAGGCAGTCTTCTTGCCTCTGTCTCCCAAAGTGCTGGGATGACAGGCATGAGCCTCCGTGCCCGACAAAAGTATTTTGTTTAAATTATACTGGTCTTGATTGTTGCTAATGTAGGTTGACATTTTTATGGTGAAAAGTAGATTTGGATTGTGTCTGGAAAATGTTGTTTTAGAGTTATAGTAAGAAGTAGAAATAAATTCCATATTGTAAACTCTATCTAATGCAAGGTTTATTTTAGAAATGAACAAGTGTTTCAGCTTTGCTCACCCAATTGTTTTCTAAAACTAGTTTTATTTGTATTTATGTTGTTTAAATATAATTTTGAACTTTTTGTCTTGTTTTTGTATATATTTGAACTTCCTTTTTTTCCTCTTTCCATTCACAATAGATTGCTTGGGCTTTAAACAAAGGTGTAAAAACAGAGTACAAACAGTTCTGGGATGTGGATCTTGGAGTTACATATATACCATGGGAAAAAGTTAAAGTGGATGACTTGGAAGGTTTTGCAGAAGGAGGCATGATTGATCAGGAGACTGTAAATACTGGTAAGAATTCTACAGTCATTTTACTTTTTAAAAAGTAAGAAAACTTAGAACTATGCTTAGAAAGTTGTAATTGAAATGAATTTTAGGTAATTGGGTAAACTGTGTATATATTATATCGTAGATCTATCATCCAAAAAGAAAAGGTAAACACTGTTGTATCCTTGTATATGCTTAGTGTGTCCTATTCCTTTTTTTTTTTAACTTTTAAATTTTTTCTTTTGAAGATGTGGGGGTTAGGTTTATAAATATTCATTATGCAGGTACCCTTGTTGATGAGGTGTGCCCCCCCCTTCCCCAGGCAGATTCCAACTACTGCCGGTTCCACCTCCCCGCCCCCCCACCCCTCTGCAGTTTCCCACTACTCTCAACCCTTTTCTTATAGTATTATGATAGTGTTCAAGGTCCGCTTATGAGTGAGAACATGTGGTTCTCAGTTCTTTGTTTCTCTGAAAGGTGTGTCCTATTTCATAGATGTTACAGTATAGACTAGAAGTCTATAAATGAGGCATTTTTCATGTATGTGTTTTAAAATTTTTTTATATTTAAGAGGGCGTTGTGTATATTAAGGCTTTTTTTAACTTAATATTTTTAATTCCTTGAGTTTATGTGAGAACTGGGGACTTCAGAAACTTCTTTGAAAAACTCTGTAGATTATGGAATAGAATCTTAGTTTAGGGAGCTGTAGTTGAGGTTCATGCAATGCTAGTATACCATCTAGAATGCCTTTTAGAATACCATGTGATCATTAGCCTGCTCTTTGTAAAAATGTGTTTGTCTTTTTGTTTTAAAAAATTCCAGTTATAAATTCATGATGTGATTATCAGTTATATTGAGTATCTTAAAATTGACATTTCAAAAAGAAATGAAATATAACATATACCTTATTTTTTTACATCTTAGTTCAATTGTTTTTTTTCCTGTCAGCTCTCCCATACCCTCATGGCTGTTCTCCCAGACATTCATTCATTCATTCAGTCAATATTTTAGTTCCTACACTGTAGCAGGCCTGTTTTTAGGAACTGGAATTATAGCAGTGAGATGAATAGACAAAAATCTTTAGTCTCATGGAATGTAGTACAGGGGTTAACAACCTACCACTCTCGGGCCAAATCCTGCTTGTAGCCAGCTCTATAAATAAAGCTTATTGAAATACAGCCATGCTTCCTTGTTTACCATTTTATTTTTTATTTTCAAGATGTGGGGTACAATTCAAGGTTAGGTATACAGATATTCATTATGCAGGTACCCTGTTTACTATGTTATATGACTTTTTTGTTTGTTTTATTTTTGGCAATACCAGGTGAATAGTTGCAAAAGAGAACATATGGCCCGTAATGCCTAATGCCTAAAATACACAATAGAAACAGTTTGCCAGCCCATGTTCTAGTGCAGGGTACCCCAGCTCCTAGAACTGGGCCATGCAGCAGGAGATGAGCGGCGGGCCAGCCAGCGAAGCTTCATCTATATTTACAGTGCCACTCCTCGTCACTCATGTTACTGCTTGAGTTCCACCTCCTGTTAAATCAGCTGCAGCATTAGATTCTCATAGCAGCACAAGCCCTGTTGTGAGCTGCACATATGAGGGATCCAGGTTGCACGCTCCTTATGAGAATCTAGTGCTGGGTAGTTTTTGTAAAAACAAACAAACAAACTGCTGATTAACATTAGCAGTGAGGTTTGACTGCATACACACACCCCTCTGTGGAAAAATTTGTCTTCCACAAATTCAGTTCCTGATGCCAAAAAGTTTGGGGACTACTGTTCTAGTGTGAAAAAAATAAACTTTATGTGACTTCAGCATCTAAGCTCTAAGAAGAAAAAAGCAGGGAAAGGAGATGGGCAGTGTGGGTGTGGAGGTGTATTGTAGTTTTTTAAGTGCTTGCAGAAGGTCTAATGAATAGAGTGGTATTTGAACAGGTGAGACGTGCAGCCATATGGGGAAAGAACATTCTATACAGAGGAAACAGCACATGTAAAGTCTATATTTAAAAATAGGAATAGGAGACCAGTATAGCTTGAGCAAAGAAAGAGAGGAGTGAGTAGTAAATGAAGTCGGGGTTGGGGGGGGGGTGCATAAAGTCATGTGAATCTTATTAGTCTTATTTGATCTTTACTCTGAATGCAATGGAGAAATATGGGAGGAATCTGCAGAGCCTCGTTGTCTTTTTGCATAACTGGCTGTATTTCAGAAGGATTTTACTGCTCTGGGTTAATACTTGACTAGTTGGTCTTCCTTTGTTGTACCTTGTGATAAAAAATTGAATAAGGTTGGTTCTTCTATCAGACAGCCATTGAGATCTGTATCTACTGTCTCCCTTCTATGTGTTTTCTTTAGACTGTTTTGTGTCTTCCATTTGTGCCTCATGTGTCATGCTCTTTAGGACTTTTTGGCATCCCAGTCAGGTTTATTTGGGTAAAATCTAGGTTGGCACTTACAGTTACAGATATATTCTAAGGATGTGCCAAGGCAGATGAGGAACTTAGATGTGAAATAAATGTATCCATAGAAAAAAGTGAATAGTTGTGCCTATCAAAGGAAATCAATTTCTGATATTTTGTTTAGAGTGGGAAACTGTGAAAAGCTCAGAACCCGTTAAAGAGACGGTCCAGACAACTCAGAGTCCAGCTCCAGTGGAAAAGGAGACCGTGGTCACAACTCAGGCCGAGGTTTTCCCTCCACCTGTTGCTATGTTGCAGGTTAGTGCTGGGTAGTTTTTGTAAAAACAAACAAACAAACAAACAAAACTGTGTTGTTTTCCATTTCTGTTTTTACTCATGTATTTATGAAACGTGGAGGAAATTGTCCAAAGTAGAATAAATATTTGTCAGTAGTGTAAGGCAAAAAAATTTTTCTTTTAAATCTCTCTCTCTTTTTTTTTGCCAGTGCTGTAGTAAATTGTGCTAAACACAGTTAGGTTTAAAATAAATAAAGGTAAATATGGAAATATTGCTTCTGAGGACTTGCATGGTTTTCTTTAGGTTCCTGTTTTTCTGAGAAGTTAAATTTAATGCATTTAGTCAAATATTTATTGAAAAATTATCTTTAGAAATTGTCATTCATATTTAAATTTATTTATTTATTTATTAAATGAGTATTTATTGAGTTCTGGCTAGAACATGTAAGCCTGTCCTATGGAACTCTCATTCTTAACAGGGTAGACAGATAATGTAAAATAAGCAAGATTATGAGAGATATTGTGGAAGGAGAAAGGTAGTGTAAGGCTGATCAGGAGTGCCTGGGTATAGGTGCTTACAATTTTAAATAGAATGGTCTATTATAATTTTGAATAGGTAGAACTAATTGAGAATGTGAAATCTGAGCAATAACTTAAAGGTGCCTAGAGAATTAACCTTCTTGACGTCTGGGGAAGAGCATTCCAGGCAGAAGCAAAAGCCAGTGCAAAGGCCCCATGCCTGGAACATGCTTGTTGTGTTCCAGGAATAGGAAGTAGACTTGAGTAAAGCTAGTGAAAGGCAGGGTAGGTGAAGATAAACCTCTCTCTACAGACTTTGGTTTCCACTCTGAATGAGATGAGCCATTGGAGAATTTTGAGCAGAGAAATGACTTGATGTGGCTTACAGTTTGAAGTGATTGCACTGGCTGCTATTTTGAGAATAGACTGTAGTGAACTTTGATTAAAGCAGGGAGACTGTTAAAAGACAATTGTAGCAATCCAGGTAAGAGGTGGTGGTGGCTCAGAATAGACTGCTAACAGTGGAGGTAATGAGAAGTGGTCAGATATTAGGTGAATTTTGAAGGTACAGCCAATAAGACTTCTAGGCATGATTGGATTTGAGTTGTAAGCAAAAGTGAAGACAAGGTTTTTAGTCTGAGAATTTGGGAAGATGGAGCTATCACTGTTAGAACAGGGAAGACTTGGAAGAGTCCTTTTAGGAAGGACATTTGGGAATTCAGTTGTTCTGTATATGTTAGCATGAAGTATCTTTTAGACTACAAAGTTGAGATGCTGCATAGATAATTGATATGATGTGAAGTTCAGAGGTAAAAAGGTAAATATTTGGACTTTGTGTACAATACTTAAGCTGGGAATGGAAAATATGCTTAGGAGAAATTCAGGTCATTCTAAAGCTGTTTGTTGACATGCTTCCTGATGGTTGTTAGATTATATAACATAGGTAGGCATTCTTAAAGCTTAGTGGGAGATGGCATTTTAAAATTGAGCATGAGGCTGGGCTTGGTGGCTCAGCCTGTAATCCCAGCACTTTGGGAGGCCCAGGCAAGTGGATTGCCTGAGCCCACTGGTTGGAGACCAGCCTGGGCAACTTGGCAAGACCTTGTCTCTACAATAAGTCAAAAATTAGCTGGGCATGGTAGCACGCGCCTGTAGTTCCGGCTACTTTGAAGGCTGAGGTAGAAGGATCGCGGGAGCCCAGCAGGTCGATGCTGGGGTGGCTGTGAGTGTGCTACTGCCTGCCCTCCAGTCTGGGCAACAGAGTGAACTTCCAACTCAAAAAAAAAAAAATGAGCATGATATTCAGTATTCAACTAGGTTACCATTACTTTATATCACATGAATGTACGATAGATTTCACAATCTCCAAATAAAAATAAACTATCTGTTTAGTACTTCTGCCTTGTTTTTACTCTGAGTAGATTCATTCATAAATACATAAAAGAGGGTGAGGGAACTACTAGCATTTTTTACGTTTCTGAAAAAGAAATGGAAATAATTTACCTTTAGTTGTTCTGAGATGTGATCATTGTCAGTGAGTACACTGAGTAGTAGCCTTTTTCTTTCTGTCCACTAGATTCCAGTGGCGCCAGCCGTGCCTACGGTTAGTTTAGTCCCACCAGCGTTTCCTGTATCAATGCCAGTTCCTCCTCCTGGATTCAGTCCAATCCCTCCACCTCCTTTTCTACGAGCAAGTTTTAACCCTTCACAACCACCACCTGGTAAGGAATTTTCTTATAATTCGAACTCTATTTGGAATGTCATTCAAGTTGTTCTTTTTCCAGGTTGAAATGAGCAGTGGTTCTCAGACTTTTGCATACAAAGAACCAGGGGGGCTTGTGAAAGCACAGCTGCTGGGCCCATCCTCTGGTTTGTTGCTTCTTTTACGATTGTGGTAGGGCCCGAGAGCTTTTATTTCTAATTAGTTCCCAGGATAATCTGCTTCTGTCTAGAAGCACTGACAGAGAAAATAAATGAATTCCTTTAAAATCATCGAAAATCATTACTCTTAAAAAGCAAAATTTGTGAAGTTTCTATATGAAAGTTCTCTATAATTATCACCCTTTCGTCAGAAGATTTGCATTGAATTCTGTAGATTGACCCTCCTCAAAAATATTGTGTTCTGTTTTGGAATTAGAAATTATTTTTTTTAAAAACTAATGAATTTGGAATACTTTTTTTGACCTGATAATTTATTGATAAACGAAAGTTCCTCAAATTAGAGTTCCTAGGTAAAAACTATAGATTACAGGAATAATACACATAACTAAATGTATAAATAGAATTACTTATATAGTTTGAAATAGAGCTTTTAGTATTAGACTATGTTAGGTTAGAAAAATGAGGGAGAGATAATAAGGGCTCTAGTGATATATATTGGTTTTTAAAACTTAAAAACATTTTTTTAAATTCATGAATTGTTTGCATATTATAAGAAAAGAGATACAGTACTTTGATTCTGCAATTTAAGTTCTTAGCCATGGGGCAGAGTTTTAGTGAGACTAAAAATTTAAATTCATTATCTGAGAATGATTGTATTATAATTTATACATCATATAATGTAAATTTTTAAAGTTGCAGTTTAATATGTAATTGGAAATTGGCATTTTAATAAGAATTTAACTTTTGAAAAATTACTTTTGTCAAAAATTTTCTGGTTTTATGATTTCAAAATTAAAATTTATTTTAGAAGATATTTCTAAATGATTTTTACGTATCACAGTACATAGACTTTATATAGTCATTGTTCATCATTAATTTATTGAAAAATCACATATCTTTATTCTTTCCTTAGTTTTAGCCACTGTTTTCTAATTGAATTTAGTGGTGACTTTTTATTTTTAAAATGCAGAGAAGCAGATTTATAGTTTGATCACTTGATATTTAAAAGCATTAAAAGGCCAATATTAAGTTGAAGATTTATTTCAATGCTTAAAGCATAATATAACATCATCCTATGATCTAGTGGACAAACACATGTATGATAGAAATAAAATGATATATTTGACAGATGACTTTACTGCATGTAATGTGATCAGTAGCTTGGAATACAGTTGTTTTAACTCTCCCCTTGCTGTGACTTTTCTAACATGTAAGCACATTACCTGGCTCCTGTTAATCTATTAATCACAGAACTTGAGTGAATAAATAAATAGGGTGTGCTTATGATCAGGCACTCTCTGTTTTACTAGCTTGCCAGGGATCAAATAAAGTAACATATATAAAGCTGTTTTTAAGATAGAAAATATATACACAAATAAGTTGTAGTAATAAAAGATCATTTTAAGAATATGGTGTTGTATTTGCAGCTATTGAAATCTTTAATTTAAAACAAGTAATTTTTCTTGTACTATTTTATTTTGGGGCCTTTTTTTCCATGTAGGTTTCTTGCCACCTCCAGTTCCCCCACCTGTTGTACCACCACCTGCAATTCCACCAGTAGTACCAACTTGTGAGTTTTCTGCTTTTAAAATTTACTTTATTATCAGCTTCCATTCATGTGAATTATTAATTTTTGTATTATGAAAGTTTTTAGACAAATGCATGTATTAGATGATTTCTAAAAAATTAGCAGTATCATATGGCAGTTATTTTTTTTTCCTTGATTATCTCAGAACGTCTTTTTATGATTCGTTTTTTTCAGTCAGAATTCAAAGAAGGTTCTCCCATCATATTTGTGGTTTTTGTTTTGATGTGTTTATTAAATGTCTTAATCTACTGCAGTCCTGCCCAAACCCCCCTTCCTTTTCTTTGTCCTTCCTGACTCGTTTGAAGAAACAGTTCAATTCTTGTACAGGATTCCAAATAATGTATTTGGGTTTTTTTGCTTCCTTATGGTATTTAATTTGTTTCTTTCTTTGTTTCTTTCATTTCCTATAAAATGAAAATTCATCTTTATTAGTAAGAATACTTTAGAAGCAGAGTGCTATAGATGTCCATTAGGAGACGTGTGATGCTTTTTTGTCTCACTTTTTTTTTAGTAGACTTTATTTTTTTAAAGCAGTTTTAGGTTCACAGCAAAATTGAGCAGAAGGTGTAGAGAGTTCCCACACCCCTCTGGAGTGGTACATATGTTACAGTTAATGAACCTACTTTACCACCCAAAGTCCTTAGTTTATATTAGAGTTCACTCTTGGGGTCTTGTTTTACCTTTAGTGACGTTGAGATAGATCAAAGCATTCAGTGGAACCTAGCTTCCTTTTAAGTGTTTATATGATAATGGTTTCATCCATTGTTCATTGTTGCTTGAATCTGCTTTTCATTAGTTGCAAAATGGCGATCCTTCTAAATCTATCATTCCTTCCACATTTCTTAGAATTTTTATTTTATAAAGAAAAGTTTTTCCCATCAACTAGTAGTACATAGTTACTTTGAAGTAGAGTTTGAACAGGAAAGACAAGGCAGATGCTAAATCTTTCCTTTAATTGCTGATTTTCAGAGTAAGTAGTTCTCTGTAGGTACTCCCAGTGATATCCAGTGACTGAAGAGAATTTCTCTTATTTCTTCTGTTCTTCTCTTCTGCCCCCTTCCTCTTCTTTCTCCCTCAATTTCTTTAGTGTTTAAGGATTGATGAATGCATGATTGTTTCCAGTTAGTTGCTTTCTTTTTTCTTTTGGAAGTGCAAATTGTTTCATCTTTGGCCAGCGGGAGACCTTTTATGTTGCTTCTCCATCCTTTTGAGATGACTACATTAGCGTTTGAGAGCGTCTTAGCTTTTTGGCCCAGTATATCCCAGACTAATCATGTGTCTTCCTGCTCCCAAATGGTGTGCAGAATTTAGAGACTTCTGTCTGGATACTACATTCTCATTTTGCTCTTGGTTTTTTTATTGAGTCTAGGAATTTTTAGTGGACAAAATTAGAAAATACATATTTTGAACAGAAAAAAATGAATATGTACTATTTATATAACAAACTAGCTACTTTGATTTTTATACTTGCCTTTCTTCTCATATACTGAAAACAATAAACATGTTTATTTTCATTATCCTACAGTGTAAACTTAGTATACACAGTAGTTTGAAAATAGTAAGACTAGTATTACTGCCAATAAGACTGCTGGGTAAAACTAAGATTTCTCTGCTGCTTTCTTTGCCATAAGGATATATAATCAAATTACTGTTACCCGAAATAATTCTCTTTGTAGTTGTGGCACTAACTTCATATGCACCTTTTTTCACATTTTCATGTAATAAATACCCCGGCCTACTTGGGTTTTGATATCTTTATATTTACTTCTCTCTTTTTTTTTTTTTTTTGAGTTGGAGTCTCGCTCTGTCACCCAGGCTGGAATACAGTGGCATGATCACAGCTTACTGCAGCCTCAAACTCCTGGGCTCAAGCAATTCTCCCACCCCAGCCTCTTGAATAACTTTATTTCTTGCTATGTTGCCCAGGCTGGTCTTGAGCTAATGGGCTCAAGCATACTCTCGCCTTGGCCTCCCAAAGTGTTGGAATAACAGGTGTGAGCCACTGTGCCTGGCACTGATATCTTTTTTTTTTATACTAGAGTAGATATTTCAAAAGGATTGCAAATCAGCTCAAAAGTAAATGTTTATAGACACTAATTTATTCATTTGTTTCCTTTTCTCCATTGTTAGACATTTCAGAGATATTAAATACAACCTTTTATTCATTTTATTCCTTCTATTCTACTTTTCTAGCTAGAGTAATTCTCCAGACTTTTAACAAATCTTCAGTAACTTAAGCAAGCCTATCTCAAAAATTAGACCTGAAAAATCAGTTATGATGAGAAGAGTATATGTGATATATAGAAATTTTTAAACTTTTAAAATCTAATTTTCCTTATATTCTTAAACTTTTTTCTCCTTTTCAGTGTTCAGATAGCATTAGGATCCTTCCTTCTTGGTATTATTGATTAAGTAAGAATTGTTTGTTCTTTCTGATAATGAGGCAATGTATTCAGAAGTCATTTCTGAGTTCACCAATCACAGAGGCTTATCTTAGAACCTGCCTCCCAGTTATTTCTTCCTACTTTATTCATCTTGGAAAATCTGGAATCAGTTAATGGAGAAATAAATACTAGTGTGCTAAGTGCTCTTCAAGTTGCTTTCACTGTCTCATTTAATTCTCATAATTCCTATACGTGATCACAGATGGTTTTATCCTTGTTTTATAGCTCTGTTATGTTAACATTTTGTCCAGATACTTAGAGTTAAATGTGAGGATAAAACATTTCCTAAAGTCTCCAAATATCATTTGAAAGTATTCTAAATGTCATAAAGGGAACTAAAAGTTGTAATTGTATACTTATTTTGTATTTCTCTGGTTCTATTTTTTAACACACAACTGGCATGTCCACTTAGGGATTTGTCTACTCATTCTTTAAAATGGAATTTTACTAGCTTTGTGTGTAGTCCACCTTACCTATTCCTTTCTCATGAGTTTCTATCCTTGTTTAACAAAAGCTAGTGTACGTAAGGACCCTGTACATTGAAATTTCAAGAAGATTGGACAGACTTTTATTCTCATACATATTTTTTAGTCTGCACTAATAATCATTTTTGTATGTTTAGATGTTCACTTATCTGGCATCCTTGGAAAATTGTCAGTTTTTTATTACCAGAATTTACCGTCTAAATGCTGGTCCTTATTTTACTAAACATTTTTGGTGGAAATATTTCTAAAAAGTGTTTTTTTCTACTTTTAAGAAGTAAAGCTTTCTAAATATAATTTATCCTCTTCCTGATGACTCATTTGTCATTTTGAGCATCAGTGATTATATAATGTGCTTAGTAATACTGGGATGCCATTAAATTAAATACTCAAGCTGCCAGAAAATTCAGCACATGAATTGATTACCTGATTATACCTGAAATATATTTTCTCCTCTTTTAAACAGCGTTAGTGCAGCCACCATTATCCATGACCCCAGAAACTGTGAAAGACATTGGATTTGGTAGTCTTGTGATCCCAGGTGGTTCTGTTGCCAGCAGTCTTGCTACTTCTACTCTGCCAGGTGGAAATGTTTTTAATCCTCCAACTAAACAAGCAGAGCCTGAAGAAAAAGTACCTCATCTTATAGACCACCAGATTTCTTCTGGTGAAAACACCAGATCAGGTAAAACAAAAAACCCTAAAAGTACAGTTAACTCATAAGCTTTCCCTCTCTGTATTGGTGTTTAATTCTGGTGTGCTATACGTGTGTAACCAATTCAGTGCACATATGTTGAAATATTGCAATTTTTTGGAAAGTGATCATTATGTCCTGAAATTTCTATTTCAAAAAAGTGGCGTTCTGTCTAGGATAATATAGATTTTAATATGTCTCCATTAAGACCTGTACCCTGCTCCCTTTTTTGGCCCGATGGGACTGCTTCAATGTGTTGTTGTCAAAATAAGATTTCACAAAATTTATGTCCTTATAGGAAGATCAAAGTGAGCAAATACTAGATATGAATAACCTCTACAGAAACTTACTTCTATTAGGTATAATCCAGCTAGGTCCAGAAGGTAAATACAGTGTTTGAAAGCAATAGGTCCTTTTTTAAATGGCCCCACTATTGGGATATTAAGAATTTAGAAGGGCTTTTATTAAATGTGGAGACTCAGTATAATACTTGATGTTTTTGTTTTAAGTCAAAACATTTCATATGAAGATTTTAGGTAACAGCCCTACTTACATTTTAATATTTAAATTTTACTCTACATGATATTAATAATTTTAGCTTCGCAGGCGTGTGTGTGTGTGTGTGTCTGTCTGTCTGTCTCAGAGTTTCACTCTGTCACCTAGGCTGGAGTGCAGTGGCACAATCACAGCCTGCTGCTGCAGCCTTGGCCTCCCAGGCTCAGATGATCCTTCTACTTCAGCCTTCCAAGTTGCTGAGACTTCAAGCACATGCCGCCATGCCCAGCTAATTTTTTTGTTTATTGTAGGGATGAGGTCTTGTCATGCTACCCAGGCTCAAAACTCCTGGGCTCAGGCAATCCTCTCACCTTGGCCTCCCAAAGTGCTGGGATTAAAGGCATGAGCCACCATGCCCAGCCTGCTTCAATTTTTATTTAGTCTCTAGAGTACTTTGATGCTTGGGGGATACAAGTAGCTAATTAACTCTAAACTAATTACTGGAAGTTTATAGCATTAACTATAAATGTTTTATACCAGAATGACTTATTTGTGGTTATTTCTCTTTTCATTTTAGTGATTCCAAATGATATTTCAAGTAATGCTGCAATTTTAGGAGGACAACCACCAAATGTAACAAGCAATTCTGGAATTCTGGGCATCCAGAGACCAAATGTATCAAGTAATTCTGAAATTCTTGGGGTCCGGCCATCTAATGTTTCTAGTAGTTCTGGGATTATTGGAGCCCAACCACCAAGTATTCTGAACAACTCTGGAATTTTGGGAATACAGCCACCAAGTGTGTCAAGTAATTCTGGACTTTTGGGAGTGCTACCCCCAAATATACCTAACAATTCTGGACTTGTAGGAGTACAGCCACCAAATGTTCCAAATACTTCTGGACTTCTGGGAACACAGCCACCAGCTGGACCTCAAAACTTACCCCCTTTGAGCATCCCTAATCAAAGGATGCCTGCAATGCCAATGCTAGACATTCGTCCAGGACTAATACCACAGGCACCTGGACCAAGATTCCCTTTAATACAACCTGGAATTCCTCCCCAACGGGGAATCCCTCCCCCATCAGTACTTGACTCAGCTCTTCATCCTCCACCCCGTGGACCTTTTCCTCCAGGAGATATTTTTAGTCAGCCAGAGAGACCTTTTCTAGCTCCTGGAAGACCAAGTGTAGACAATGTTACTAACCCAGAAAAAAGGATACCACTCGGGAATGAGAACATTCAACAGGAAGGAGATAGAGATTACCGATTTCCTCCTCTAGAAGCCAGGGAAAGCATTACTAGACCTCCTCCTGTGGATGTTAGAGATGTGGTTGGACGGCCTATAGATCCAAGAGAAGGTCCTGGAAGGCCTCCATTAGATGGTAGGGATCATTTTGGAAGACCTCCTATAGATATAAGAGAGAATCTTGTGAGGCCAGGTCTAGATCATCTTGGTCGAAGAGACCACTTTGGCTTTAATCCAGAGAAGCCCTGGGGTCATAGAGGAGATTTTGATGAGAGAGAACCTCGGGTTCTCCCTGTCTTTGCTGGTCCAAAAGGCTTACATGAAGAAAGAGGTAGATTTCGGCCTGGAAACTATCGATTTGATCCTAGAAGTGGTCCTTGGAACAGAGGATTTGGACAAGAAGTTCACAGAGATTTTGATGACCGGAGAAGACCCTGGGAGAGGCAGAGGGATAGGGATGACAGAGATTTTGATTTCTGCAGAGAAATGAATGGAAATCGTCTTGGACGAGATAGAATTCAAAACACTTGGGTCCCCCCTCCTCATGCTCGGGTTTTTGATTATTTCGAAGGGGCCACTTCGCAACGAAAAGGTGATAATGTGCCTCAGGTTAATGGTGAAAACACAGAGAGACATGCTCAGCCACCACCTTTACCAGTACAGAATGATCCTGAACTTTTTGAAAAACTGACATCTTCAAATGAGATAAACAAGGAGAAGAGTGACACAGTTGCTGATATAAAAAGTGAACCAGTGGTAGAAAGCACAGAAACTGAGGGGACATAATCATCACTCAGTAGGTAAAAGATACCTTTTGTAAAGTTGTCATCTCTCTGTAATAGGTTAATGGCTGACTGGACCATAGTTGTTCACTTTTGTCTGCCAGAATTAAGTTAATCTGATGTTCATGTTCACTTTTCTCTTAAAATAATTGTACAACTGACTTGTATAGACATTGTTCTTAATATGAACATGGTAGGTAAACTTTTTTTTTTATTTTTCTGATAAAATATAAACGTTGCCCCCAGATTCTTTTAACGTCAAGGAAATGAATAACAGCTTGTCAGAGACTTCCTATGGAAGAAAGAATTTTTTAGATACTATCATTAGGTTGGATATGGTAATAGATATATTTCAAAATAGCAGGTGATGGTATATCTTATCCATATCTTTAGGCTGCTGCAGAATTTTAAGGTAATAGACAAAGCTGTGATATTTTATGCAAAGACTGGCTCTAGATATTTGAGGAGCACAATACAGAGATTTTTAAAAGTGATTTTGTAAAATCTACACTATGGTCTCTGTTTCTCCAAAGTAAGTGTTTGTGACTTGTTCCTCATACTGCAGTGAGTAAAAAAGAAACAAAACAGTAACATAAATATTAAAGTACGTTTCAATGTTGGGTGAATTTTGTTTTTAGATGCCAATAAAACTTATTTGTTTGATAACAGTGTTCTAGGAATTGTATTTTTTTAACCTACAAATTCTTAAAACCCTGAATCATTATTAGCAGCATGTGCTTAGTTTTTGCAGAAGTTTTCTATTACTCTTATAATAACAACAGTGAAGAACCGTGTGGTGGAAAAAGCATGTACTTTAATATAAAAATCATACAGTCTCATTAGTATGTATGTAATATCTGTGTATACTGTGTAAGTCATATGTAGGGCTTTTTTGGGTTTTGTTTCTCTGTATGTCTGTCTTCATGTACATACAGAGAAAATAGAAAGCTGAAAAAGTTTAGATAATAAAATATTCTTTAAAACCTTATAGAAAATTGGAGAAATTTGGCTTATTAACATTGCTCTTAATTAAAGCTCTTAATCTTAATGAACGTGAAATAAGAAATATAGAGAAATTCATTGGCATTTTGGCAGTTCTTCTCAATATAGTTAAGCATGAAGCCAGATTTAGCATGGAGCCAAATTTCACATAAATGCTTACATTGCTTTGTTTCACACTATATTTGCTGTTCTGCATAGATAGTGCTAGCACTAAAGTACTTACTGGTCACATGCCTGAAGTAAATTTATTAATTGCACAAAAATGTATAGTGGTGTTGGTGGACTTAAAAGACATTAATTTGTTTACCAGTCCATCATGTTTTCCTTAGGCTCTGGGTAACACCGTAGCCTCCAAGGTAAACCAAGTAGGAGAAAAATTGGGGGGTGGTTTCCTGTTTGTTTATTTTTGCTTTTAATTTTCATTTAAGATGCTTTTAATTTTCATTTTAAAACTATTGATGTTTTTTAGTTTCTAATGAAAGGCTTTTATTTGGTTCTGTGAATAGTCATTTTGTTTCCTGTGTGTTTCCAGCAATTCATACTTGCTCTCTTCATGTAAAATTCCTAAACTACCTTTGTCAAGCTTCCAAAAAAATGGTAGAGCACACTAGCCATTTAAATTTCATTGGTTTTGCTTACATCTGATGATTGAGAGAATCATAACAGCTTTAAGGTTCTTGGCCAAAAATAAAAGACTTCTTTTTACAAGTTCTGAGAAGAGATAGTACGTTATTTATTTTGTTATTTGGAAAAGTAGGTGAGAGTGGAAGTGTTTTAAATGATGTTTATTTCCAAGATAATTCAATTCAGTCAATAATTTGAATTGGTTTCAGATCTATTCCTTTAGGTAATGAGGAAAAACTGTCATATGGATACAAAGTTTTAAGTTTTAAGAAAGATTGGCCTTGTCCTTAAGCAACTTATATTGACTGGAATTTCTCTCAAACTACTTTAGTTGTGCTTACTATTCTTAAACTTAAGTGACACTCACTTGGGTTAAATAGCAATAAAAAATTTGAGACTTTCTAGTGATTTTTTTTAATCAAAGCCTCTTATTACTGTTGGCCTTCATGTGTGTACTTGAAAACAAATCATGTACAAGTGTTGCACTGGTTTGAAGATTCTAGTGGTGAAAGTTACCTAATCAGTTGTCAGTACTGTATCTAGAAACCGATCTTGGAAATGTGTGATGATACTCTTAAAATAGCTGTAAAGAAATTATTGTGTGCTTGTTACTTTGTTCTTGTTTTGTTGTGTAGAAGTTAAGTGAAAGGAGATTTTTTTATCCTCACTGGATTTCCAAAACTGACACTTGCATTTACCATTTTGTTTAGTAATGGAGAGAAAAGCTAATTGTCTTAGTTTAATAAGTTTGGCATTGGGATCTATCACATTTGTGATGCTTTTGGTCACAGTTCCTTCACTAGAATGCTAGTTATTAGACATGAGCAAGGAGTAACTTAACCACTTTAATACAGTGATGTGAAGTGCTGCAGGCAGTAACTACTAGACACCAAATCGCAGCGTTTTTATTTGTGACATGCTAGAATTAGCATGGATTAGTAACTGAACCATTAATTTCCAATTGTTCTTTCTTATGTCTCCAAATATTTCATTAAACCTTGACTTCTGTTCTTAGCATAAATGCATATACCATACTTGATCGTGTATATTGTAGATAGAAACTTACAGCAGTCTTTCATGTGATAGGTAGACTGCTCCTTTATTATAATTTTATTTCAAATGGGGTGGGCAAATACTTTGAAAGTATTGGGAGGTGAAATTTTGGAAGTGTGAAATGAATCATTTAAAAACCCTGGAAGTAACTTTATATAATATTTCATTGATTAAAAAAATCTATTAGTTATTTAAGCAATTTCATCCTTTCCGGAGCAGTTCCTTTTGTCCTGAGAACTTAGTTACTTCATTAAATGTATTTGCAATTTTTCACTCATGTAAATGATCATAGTTTTATGGAGTCACACATTTAGAGTTGTTTTGGGGAGTTTTGTTGCATTTAAAAAGAAAAAGTCACCTTTTTTAACTTGAAAAAATATTTTTTTTACAAACTGTTTTACTGGCTGTAAGTGCCATTGATTGGAAGAAGCACCATTAAGAAATAGAAAATGCTTCTGTGATTGTAGACACATTCCTGATTTGAAATGTAAAAAAAAATCTTAAGAGTCAACGAAATACAGTATCTATTATCGAAATAGACATTCAGTGCAGTGAGAAGGTGTGCATGTTACTATTCAATGAATTTGAATAAATTTCCTACTGATCTAAACTTTCATTTATACACACACACAAATACACACCCTTAAGTGATTTCAAGAGTATTTTAATGTTTTTTCTCATTGGGTATATTTTAGATAGGCACAACCTTTAATGAACAAGAAAACTTTAATATTTAGTTGAAAATAATTTTGTTATACCTTATGTGCCTTTATCATCACTGCTGGGTGCTATATTAATAAAATGTTTTAGTGGCTTTTAACTTTCAAAGAAAGTAAACGTTAATATGTTTCTCTTTAAAAATAAATATTTTACTTTCATAATACATAATAAAAAGGAGAGCACGTGTCTTAATATACATTCTAAAGATAAGCAAAGTGAAACTCTAAATTATTTTAAATAATCATAAAGACTTCAGTGTGACAGAATTTCGTTCCCTTAATTTTCATACTGTGGTTTTATATAAAACGTCTTTTCAACGTAACTTAAGTTATAAACACTAAAAATGTTTTTACTTCCAAAGGTAAAAGAACTGAATATTATAATTTTTAATGGGAGGTTTAAAAACCAGGTACCTTGATTCAGCAAAACCTTCTAAAAATTACTGGTGCAGATAGTTTTCTTTGATGGGGAGACATACTTTTAAAAGGGGCATGTATTGCAAGTAATGTGCTCTTTTTTTTTTTTTTTTTTTTGAGTTGGAGTCTCACTCCGTCACCCAGACTGGAGTGCAGTGGCACGCTCCCGGCTACCGCAGCCTCGACCTGCTGGGCTCTGGCGATCCTTCCAAGTAGCTGGAACTACAGGCACGTGCTACCACACCCAGCCAATTTTTGATTTATTGTAGAGATGAGGTCTCACCAAGTTGTCTGGGCGGGTCTCGAACCCCGCGGTCTCAGGCAGTCCACTCACCTCAGCCTCCTAAAGCGCTGGGATTACAAACGGAGCCAGGAGCCCAGCCTGTAATGTACTCTTAATCAGGAAATGTATAACAGAATCACCTGGGGAGCTCTTTGAAAATTTTTTTTGTGAGGGGAGTGGGTGGTGGTACTCTGGGGGTAATACATGTATAAAATATATTTATGCACACACCCTCCTGGGTGTATATGCTTTTAAAAATTTCCACATACCACCATTTTAGATACATTAAAATATGTAAATCTTTATTATACCACATACTTGAGATTCTTAAATTTTTTAAAATTAAAATAGTTACATAGAATTACTTGTAGTGTTTCAGTGAACCATCATCGTGACAATTGATGTTAGAGGATGAATCAAAAGTAGAGAAGTTATTATGATAGATTATTTAAATTCAGACATTAACTAAAAATGAATTATAGCAAGAAAGAGAACCATATGAGACAGTTATGTACGAAGTGTTTTTTACTTAAGTGAAACTTTTTAATAGGGTACTTCAAAGAATTTACTTGATATCATGTAATTACATGCTGTAACTATAGAAAGAGCCTCTTTGGAACAAAATTATAAGCGTCAAATTTATCAGGGACTAGAAGTAAAGTTA
Source organism: Tarsius wallacei (assembly GCA_963574415.1). Lineage (NCBI taxonomy): Eukaryota > Metazoa > Chordata > Mammalia > Primates > Tarsiidae > Tarsius > Tarsius wallacei. The sequence goes on along the minus strand of CAUYQG010039640.1, from coordinate 8,726 downwards.
CTAGTAGGACTACTTTGATATGGGTTGCACGTTAAAAACTAATGCAGATCAGTGGTTCATTTGGGCATGAGCTTTGCTCAGACATTTTTCTTCCTATCTACTTATTTCCCTCCTCTTTCTGCAGTCTCTTTTGATCCTGTGTGTACACTTAGAAATTACTCTACCTTGTTGTTTTAAAGTTTATTCAAGCTACAGAGAAAATGTTTTAAGTAATTTGTATAATACAGTATATCAAGGGATAGAATTGTTCTAATGGGGTAACTTCACATTGTATGAGAGATGTTAGTTACTTCAGGTAGTTAACTGAATGCTTTAGCCTAGAGCTTAATAGATGGTTTAATGAGTAATTACAGTTTAATGGCATCTGGTGTCCTGTGTTCTTTGTCTCCCTGGCATCATCACCACTACCATCTCCCTACCCCCCATGGACAGCTATCACTTTTTATTTTTCTGCCTTTCCCATAATTAGCCTCTAAATCCTTCTCATCATAGCCCACTAAACTCATCATTCCAGGCAAGGACTAGCAATTGGATTTGTTGTTTGCATTGAAAGTAGTTGGCTGCCCCTTGACTAAGTGTTTAAATACCTTGACCAGCATTTAAATACCTTGACCCTATAAAAATAAGTGTTTTGTCCTGTAAATGACCAGTTGTGGAAGAAAACTAAGAGGAGCGAAGGAAAGGCTAACATCATTGGATGTTTTTTAAGACAGCACAGATTTTATTGCTCTTGGGTTTTAAAAACTGGCTTTAAGAATTGCTAGATATGTGACTTTGGACAGATTACTGAGCCTCTAAACTCTAAACCTCATTCTTAATAGCTGAGCTGCAGAGTTTTTTATTATTAAAGATAATGGCTAATATTTAGTGGACACATACTGTGTGACAGGAACTGGGATAATTGTATTACCTGTGTAATATAATCCTCATGACAATCTTGTGCAGTAGTTAACTATTTTAATATCTATTTTGCTGAAGAGAAACCTAAGTCATAGATTTAAATAACTTCCCAAAGTTGGCATAACTTGTAAAATGTTGGAGCAAAGACTAAGACCCTGGTGTATATGATTAGAACTTAAAGTATACCAAGTGCCTGAGGCTCAACAAATCTGGATATGCATAAAAATACAACCTAACCAGGCTTATCCTCACAGCTGCAGTTAACCACTAAAGCCGTTTTCAAAGTTAAAAGCGTATATCAGGGTTGTCTCCTTTTCCTGTAGCTGCATAATCACTTCAGCTTCATGTTCTCAGATCCTATTTTCATGGTTTGTTTTTTTCTTGAGGTTATATCATGGCATAATATTTTTGGCTTTCTCAGCAACTCACTATTTTGGAGGCAGGTTTGTGTTGCAGTGATGTTAAATCCGATTTTTTTTTGAAAACACCTTTTCCCACAAATTAAATAAAATTTCAAAACTCTTTTATCCTTTAAAGTGCATTGTATAGCAGAGCCAGCGATTGCTTTCAAATTTGTATTTTAGGGTGCAGTTTTGGCAGCTTGTTTCTAAAATTTAGCATTTATACACTATATATGTTACCAAAACTTAGTACTCAGTTTTCTTGTGTATAAAACTTCTATTCTAGGAATATTTCATGGCTTGAATTAAACAAAATGTGTTGTCTTTATACAAAGTAAGTATTCAGTGTTAGTGTTTATTTACCAGTTTAATTCAGACAGAGAGTTTAGAGACTAGCCTTTGTTCTTGATGGCAGTGGGTAGTTTATAGTTGTTCCTTATTTGAATACATAACCTGATTTTAGGTTTTCTTTCTCTTCAAGTCATTAAACTCACATGCATATAAGGCTCAATCCACAGCATGCTGTGGTGCTGGTCTTGGATAATTTTTTCCAGAGTCCTTGGACAGATGACTCTAAACATTGTGGCCATATTATTGCCTAACCCACACATCAGGAGACTTTTTTTTCAAATCTGTGAGTTATATTTCTGCTAATCTTGGCAGAGGTAATTATTATTTTTGCTTATGTTACAATTATTACATGAAATAAAATGTTCTTACATTTGAATAAGCATTTTTTAATAACAAGAGTCTGTGGTTACTACTAAACCTCGGGCCAGTTTATACATCAACAAGGGGTCTAGGAAAATAAGACTTGTATTAAATAATCTTTGAAAGTAAAGGATAGTCCTTTTTGCCGGGCGTGGTAGCGCATGCCTGTAGTTCCAGCTACTTGGAAGTCTGAGGCGGAAGGATCACCAGGCCCAGCAGGTCGAAGCTGCGGTGGCCAGGGGTGGCCACTGCACTCCAGTCTGGGCGACAGAGTGAGACTCCAACTCAAAAAAAAGAAAAAAAAAGAATTGATCTTCTGTGGTGATTAACATTGCTTTGAGCCCTTTCGACTGGAAAGGATTGCATTTATCATATCACTGTGGCCATCCAAGGCTCAGGATTTAGAGATTTCCAAGTGGTAAAACTATCAAAGGGCTCCATTTAGAGAGTATTTTTTAATAAAATGTATTTAATATTTTAATTACAGACCTCTGTTTTCATTATATATTACTTTTTGCTAGCCAAATAAATAGTCTATGACCACAGGTTAAAATGCATTCGCATACAGGGAGAGAAGTGTTTTGGGGCAAGTGGAGAGACTAACGTTTTAACCTCTGTGTGGCTGGGTTTCTATATAATTTGCTCATTTTCAGAAGTATACTGTTTGATGGACTTCGTCACTCATCTCTTCTTCTGAAGAGGAAAACTCAGAGATGCCATGGTCACACAGCTTTTGATTTGCATAGGTGTTTGATTGCAGGTTTTGCTGACTTCAAAGCTGTGCTTTACTTTAAAAGATATTCTTTTAGAAAGGTAGATTTTAGTACATGGTCTGTGTAATTAGTTTCCTGGGGCTGCTACAACAACATCACAGACACTGGGCAGCTTAATTTTTGCAGAAATGTATCCTCTCACAGCTCCAGAGGCTAGAAGCCCAAAATCGAGGTGTTTCAGCAGGGCTATGTTCTCTCTGAAGGTTCTAGAGGAGAATCCTTCCTTGCCTCTGCCCACCTTCTGGCAGTTCTCAGCAATCCTCAGTGTTCTTGGCTTGTAGGTGCATCATCCAATACCAGCCTCCATCCACCTAGTTGTCTCTCCTGTGTGTCTTCACATCATCATCTTCCCTCAGTGCATGTCTGTCCAAGTTCTCTGCTTTTAATGACACCAATTATGTTGGTTTAGGAGCCCAACCTACTCCAGTGTTACCTCATCTTAGCTAATTACATCTGCAGAGATCCTATTTCCAAATAAGATTACTTTCTGAGGTCCTGGGAGTTAGGGCTTCAACATGTATTTCGGAGAGGGAATGAAGACACAGTTCAATCCATTATAGCCTATCATGAAATTGTATAACTATTTTAGGAACTGAGTAAATTGACCTTGAACATCTTATAACACACACATAATGAGAGAGGCACATTTTAGAGTGTACCTCTTTACAGAATTCTATTTTTAAATTATTTGGGTGTTACAACAAATTTAAATTTATAATATATTGCAAGCTATTAAACAGGATAGTCAACGCTAACTTTTTTAATGAATTTGAAATGCCCATACTTTTATGTGTCTTGGTAATACTTGAGCTAAAGGAGTTTGCAAAGGAAATCCAATGATATTAGTATAAAAAAGAATCGAGTTGCTCTGAATTATTCTTCCATTAAAAAAAATTAATGCTGACTTTAAAGGTAGAGTTTTTTGAAGACTTCATTAAATATAGCTACCCTAAAAATGTGCAGTGTTGTGACTTTCCACTTCATTTCTGTATGTCATGCTTTTTTAAAAAACGGATAGTATTATCATGTTTTGTCTGCTTATTAACATTTCCTCTAGTATGATACGACTATCATTTTGTCATTTCAGTGAGCAAATAGAAATGGGCCTTTTGTTTACCAAATAAAATTACCAATTTGTTCTCTATTTTTATAAAGTGTTATAACCTTAATACATTCCTCTATTTTTCATAGAATTAGCCAGCAAAATCTTTATTTAAGTAAAAAACATCTGTGTGTCTGATTGAGATATAACTTACATGGTAAATGTGTGGGTTCTTACTAAATAGGTGTCTTTCATCAAGGACCTCTATAACTTTTGTAGAAATTTAAATGGAGAGTTCTGGTTATTCTTTGAAGAGCACCAAAGCACTTAAAACGGTTTGACTCATATACTAGATGGGTATTCACTGTTGCTGTAGTTGGCAGTAACTGTTCATTGAGGCTTTGTGAACATTCAAGTCAGTGTTGTGTAGTAACTGCAAATAATCAAGGGATTATGTAGATTTGAGTATTACTTCCCAGAGTCAGACGGGGAAATGGAGTTGTATAGTTCTCAGAGTTTCATAGGTCTGAAACCTTTTCTACCTGCAAAGCCTCAACTCTTTGAATTCTATTTTTGTTTCTGGTCCTCACGGTCAACGTGGCTAATTTATTAGTCTAATGGCAGGCATCCTGCTCTCTCAAGTGGCGGGCCTATCATGGAAAGGTGGCTGGGATCTGATTTCAGGAATTCTATTAAATATGTCCACATAGTAGCAATTTGGTGGTTACAAGTAGTATTGCTGATTTTCAGTGAAGTTTGGAAATCAAGTTTGAAGAGTAGATTTTTTTTCCATTGGACTTGAAGGGGGCTGATTCTTTGGTAATGGAAAAAGGACACTTTTCCCATGAATATATTCATGTTTAAAAATTGTTTATCACTGAAATAAATTAATTACTTCCTTAAATTGTGTCTGACTGAATCCATTTTATGGGGAATCACATTTAGAGAAATGATTTTAAAAATTATTATACCTCCCCGTATGATACTGAGAATTTGAAAAGCATATTTAGAGCCATTTTATCTCAAAGTCTCAAAGTTTGAGACCTCAAATGACAGATCTACTTGGGGAGAGAAATAAAGTTACTCAACTACTGATTTTGATAGCAAAATCTGGCAGGTATGGGATGTAGGGATGTTAGATATCTATATAATAATTCTGTAAACTAGTCGTTCATAGTAGTCAGTTTAGGAAGAAATGCCCCATTAGGATTCACAGAATGCCACAACAGTGCTACTTACCTTTGCTTTTAAATGTAAAAGAGTCATTTAATTTCTTAACAGCTTAAAAAATAACAGCTGGACTTTTTAGAGGATCATATAATATAGATACCTTCATATAGAAAACTAAATTTGGAATGGGGCAGTCTTCTAAACCATTACTGTTCGAGTCTTTCATTGCCACATTGGTTATTTTATTTGTTGTACTAAAGCTGTAGATGGAGAGGACTAAATACACAGTTTACCTGTCCCTAAATTTACAATGGCAAAGCCTTTATACTTGGGACAAGTAAAATCAATGGTCCCCATTTTAATCAGTGTAGACTAGGATTGTTGTCTAGATTGGCATTGGTTTTCAAAGAGGCAAAACTGGGTTAACTCCATTTAAGTGAGTAGGATTTGTGAGAATTTAAAGGAAATCTCCGGTGGAGAAGTAATCTAGCAAACTATGGGAATAAAGACACTAGTCTTTTAGTCTCAAAGAGCCTCTCTCTGGGTATGTGAGTATATTGTGGCTATCCAAGAATGACTTTGATTCTTTTCTAAACCACCAAACAGCTGAGAATATAGAAATAGAATAACTGTTCTGCACAATCATGATACCTAAGATCAAAGAATTGAATGAGGCTAACACTTTGTGATTAGTCATTATATCCTTTCTGATGTTTTTGTTTTCCCAGCGGAGTGGTTTCTCTTCATTCTAAGCAGTCACAACAGCTCTTCATCCCTTTTTGTAGCTTCAATTTGGTGGTCTGGAAGGAAAAGAAAGTAATATGAAACACTGCATTTTGTTGGGTAGTTTATCAAATACTCAGGCACCCTGAGCAGAGTACCTGTTCTGTCGGGATAGTTGAGCCAGGTTGATTTTTCATGGTAAATATTTTTTCTGTTGCTCAATGAGTAATGACTTCACTTTTGTTTCTTTCTCGGCTGTTTATGTTTTTTAGTTTCACATTTCAAATTAGTTTCTAATAATTTGATACAACTTGTAATTGGAAATACATGTGTTATGTGTGTTTCTACACATGCATTTATACACACACATGCATATATGTACTTCTCAGATATCTGATCCTCAGAAAACCTTCAGTAAGCCTTGTCGATTTTCTTCTGATCTTTTTATGATGGTACCTTGAATATCGATACCGCTCAGGAGTCAGCTTAAAACCAGAGTCTTACCTTTCTCTGCTTAAGTCTCACATCTGTTTACCAAACTTCTTAGAAATTAGATCTGAAAACTTGTATTTATTTTGTGCTGAATTTACTCCTGTGCTGTAAGTTTTGTTTCTTCAGTTTCTTCTGGGATATCTTTTTCTTCTGTGCAACCTCGTTTTCTGGTTCCTTCTCAGGGAGGATCGCCCCCATGTGCCGGGGGAGCTTGCTTGGGGATTAACCCAACCGGGAGCTGCTGTCACGGTGGCGTGTCCTCAGTGGTTGTTCACCTGGATGTGCTCAATAACCAGAGAATCAACATCTAAAACCTTAAGTTCAGCATTATTCTTTGCATTTCGGAGCATGTGCAGCAAAAATTCAGCACTCTTTGGGCCACTGACCCTGTGTGCAGCCTTCTGACCAGTAAGCTCCATCCTTGTAGCATCAGAATGGTCCATGTTGCTTCTGTAAAAAGCAACATCTTTCAGTTACTTGGTGGCTTTTTGTATATGCATACCCTGGATGGCCTGGGCAGTCTCACACATGGTCTCAAAGTGAGCAGGAAGATTTGAACCTCTTGACTTTCAGGATTTGGTGTTTTTTTCTGGGTCAAATGACTATGGGACCATTTTCACAGATTACCTCAGGCCACTTGAAGAGCAGGAGCTAGATTCTTGAATCCTGAGGTATTTTCTCATTAGGGCTAACTCAGTCTTCATGAGAAAAATGGCTTATTTAAATGCTCCCATAACTAGAGATTAATACTGAATGTATGCTCAGACTAGAGAATGACAGTGAGCAAGAAGAACATGTATAATTTTCAAAGTGGTTGTTTTACGGAGAGCTGGCTAAAACAATTAATTTTTTTTGTCATCTTCTGACTGATAATATCCTAACCATGCTCTTTCCAACTACTGAGTCCAGTGCTCCTAATAGCATCAGTGTTATGGTTCATTTTGTGAATTTGCTTTAGCTTCTGTTTTGGGACCAGCTGGTTGAAAGCTGCCCCAAGTTTCTGGAGGCTGCATGAGGCTTCCGAGAAGACAGATAAAAGAGGGGTGGAAATGCTGCAGTGGTGGACAGGCATGCATTCTTTATTGGCCTTTGGCTGTTTTAAGTCAATGTTCAAGCAAGGGGAAACCATCTGCTTTTTCTTTTTGTGATTTTGAAAAGACCCCTATTTTGGCCAGGTGTGGTGCCTCATACCTGTAATCCTATCACTTTGGGAGACTGAGGTGGGAGGATTGTTTTAAACCCAGGAGCTGGAGACCACCCTGGGCAACATAGCAAGACCTCGTCTCCACAAAAAATTAAAAAATAATAAATATGAGAGTATGGTGGCTTGTGCCTGTAGTTCCAGGTACTTGGAAGGATGAGGCAGAAGGATTGCCTGAGCCCAGGAGATCAAGGCTGTGGTGAGCTGTGGTCATGCCACTGCACTCCAGTCTGGGCAACAGAGTGAAACCCTGTCTCTATAATGATAATAATCTAGAAAAAAAACTTTCATGCCAAGATGATTTTTAGTTATTTTTTATGGAAAATCGTTTTTTTACAATGTCATGAAGCTGAGGTGGGAGGATTGCTTGAGCCCAGGAGTTGCCTGTGCAACAAAGCAAGACTCCCATCTCTACAAAAAAAAAAATTAGGAAAATTAGCTGTGCACGGTGGTTCATGCCTGTAATCCCAGCACTTTGGGAGGCAGAGGCAAGAGGATTGCCTGAGCCCACGGGTTTGAGACCAGCCTGGGCAACTGCAACTTGGCAAGACCACATCTCTACAATAAATCAAAAAATTAGCCAGGCGTGGTGGTACACGCTTATGGTTCCAGCTACTTGGAAAACTGAGGCGGAAGGGTCACCTGAGCCCAACAGGTTGAGGCTGTGGTAGCCGCGAGTGTGCCACTGCACTCCAGCCTGGATGACAGAGTGAGACTCCAACTTGAAAAAAAAGAAAAATTAGGTACCATGGTGATGCACACCTGTAGTTCCAGATGCTGGAGAGGCTGAGGCAGGAGGATCACTTACTTACAGCCCAGGAATTGGAGGCTGTGGTGAGTCATGTATCGATCGTGTCATTGCTTTCCAATCTGGGTAACAGTGAAACCCTGTCTCAAAAAAAAAAAAGACTCATTCTTGGAGACCATCATTTGTTCACAGCTGTTCTAAACTCTTGTATCACACTGACAAGTGTAAAAGTGAAGTACTTTATTTCACTGATCCAGTATGTACAGGGTTGGTTCATGGGAATATGCTTGACTCATCATGCATGAAGAGTACACTGTAGGAAGTACAAAGCCGATTTCTTGGGGTGATGATTAAAAAAAACAATCAACAACTTTTTTTTTTTTTTTTTTTGAGTTGGAGTCTCACTCGGTCGCCCAGACTGGAGTGCAGTGGCCGCTCCCGGCCACCGCAGCCTCGACCTGCTGGGCTCCGGCGATCCTTCCGCCTCAGCCTTCCGAGTAGCCGGAATTACAGGCGCGCGCTACCACGCCCAGCTAATTTTTTTGATTTATTGTAGAGATGAGGT